>JAVTVY010056704.1:0-30241 GCA_036873755.1 Hanleya hanleyi | reverse complement strand
TGTTGAGTGCACAGAGCCAAATTCATTTGCTTCCAGTATGAGTGGCATCTACATCATGCTAGCTTTGATGGATGGAACTTTTTGTCCAGTATTTGAATTATGTACTGAAAATATATTTAATACAAGGAAAAAATCAATATAAAATAATGCCTTGAATTTAGATGACAATCTGCAGTTTTATTTCCCAGAACTCGCTTAGAATGCTTCTCCAGTCATCTAGGACCCCGGCCTAAAGTGCTAGGATAGTATTTTTCCAGATTTTTTACGAAGATCCACTTCAATCTCTGCAAGTAGAATCTTACCCAACGACTGTGTGAAGGGTGACGTATTATCTCAGTAGTTCTGTCTTTCATCCTAATATGGTGGTAGGTGTGGCCATGCAGATATATAAGACAGCCAATCAATTCAGATTGGTTTTAGTTCAGTCACCTTTCGTTTCTATTTATAAATTTTTTTAAACAAAGCCAGTGGGCCGATAAATCAAAGCTAAATCTAAGTGTGAACGGAGAAGTCGACTTGGGGTATCAAGGAAAAAATCAATATAAAATAATGCCTTGAATTTAGATGACAATCTGCAGTTTTATTTCCCAGAACTCGCTTAGAATGCTTCTCCAGTCATCTAGGACCCCGGCCTAAAGTGCTAGGATAGTATTTTTCCAGATTTTTTACGAAGATCCACTTCAATCTCTGCAAGTAGAATCTTACCCAACGACTGTGTGAAGGGTGACGTATTATCTCAGTAGTTCTGTCTTTCATCCTAATATGGTGGTAGGTGTGGCCATGCAGATATATAAGACAGCCAATCAATTCAGATTGGTTTTAGTTCAGTCACCTTTCGTTTCTATTTATAAATTTTTTTAAACAAAGCCAGTGGGCCGATAAATCAAAGCTAAATCTAAGTGTGAACGGAGAAGTCGACTTGGGGTATCAGGGATTCATAGAAGTCCAAAATTTTGCCACCGGATACTGAAATTTCAGTATTTTTTTTACCTCAATTGAGTTTTTATCAGTTTTTGCCACCGGCGTCCTGATTGCTATGGAGTTTTTTTGTGTTTTTGCTGCCGCCATATGTAATGGTTCTGAGAAAGAGTTTAAAGCTTAGAATAAAGTAATATAACATCAAATTTGACGTAATCATTGAACTGTCTTAATTTATTTGAACAAGAATAGAATATTCCATCACCACAAAGTCAGCCTCCTAGGGGTGCAGTCTATCGGAGATGGCTCAATTCCCATCTCCTACCGACAACTGCACCCCAATTACTAGCATTATTTCAGTTATGAAAATATTTTTGTCAATTTAAATAATCCATATCCTTCCTAATTTGGAATGAACGAGATCTGAATTGCGATATTTAATCCCAATCAGGGGTTTTCCCTAAAATGTTGAACAGGCCTCGAAATAAGACAGCACAGGGTGATAAAAAAATTGATCCCCTGATTTTTGGTCCAGGTGATCGATTTTTTGATCTCCTAGTAGATCAACCACGTAACCAATCGATCACCTGAATCTAGAGATTTCATGTTGTATGAATGGATTGGTTTTTCTTAAGTGGAAATTGTGCAAAATGATTCAACGTGCATGGCAATTTACTAAAGTTCATTTCAGGAAATATATCCAAGATAAAACTTGACATTTTAAGAACGTGTTTTACTCCTTCCTGACTGTCTCTTAACCCTACTAGTAGTGCTGTCGATTTCCGAGTGCCAGGCTGTCAAGCAGTGTTGAACCTTTCAAAATGGGTTCAAAAACGCTGTCTGTAAAGTCGTTGGAATTGACAAATAAAATGAAATAATGGATGGTATTTGATGCACGATACATTAATTTGAATCCCTGAACATACATTCGGAACATATTTGGCATTTTACAGCTTTAGAAATTTTTAGGAAACGCAATTTGGCAAAAATATTGTACTGTAAATCTCACGTAAGAAATTTTATCACTTTCAGATTACTAACGATGGATGGTCTGTTTTGCTTCATTCAGACTAAATAACTCGTCTAAAATCTTATAGATGTCACGATATGTATTCCTAATCACACTTAGGATAAAGAATACTGAACATTTATTCAACATTTGGTAAAAATCCTGTTGTTTACGCGACGCGGTGTTTCGGTGAGCGAAGCCAAACACCATTGTGATTCTGTCAAATTCGACCACGGCGCATTGCGTACTCAAGCGATATTTATGGTTGACCAATCAGAAAGTCGGGTTACGTCAGGTGATCAGGTTTTCGCGGGGTTGAATGAAAAGACTTTAAAACACGTGACCATTTTACCCAATAACGTCGACGCATTTCTACTACGTGACCCAAATTGAGGGAAACTAACACAACACGAGTTGTTGCCCTTCAATTTGTTTTTATTTTATCTCGAACGTGGAGAATGTGTTCCTGTAAACGATCTTGTAAACAAGGTGCGTTTTTACTCGTTTTAACGAACTTTTCTGAATAAATGACGCGCGTACGTCTAAAAAAATTTTTTTAGCATTCACCGGAATTGAGTTTATAGCTGAGAAATTGAATATTTACTGTGCTAAACGCACACACTTCAGTTTTTTACAGTCCGAATTGAGTTTCGTAGTGAATTTTGCCACCGAATACCGGTGGCAAAAACCGACGTGTATGAATCCCTGGGTATGAAGATGAGAGAACTGCAGATATTATTGAGAAATGTTAATGGCTGATTTGAGCAAATGAATAAATGAAGAACAAAGGGTTGAACCTTTCTAGACCGCCCACACAATTTGGAAAACTCACCTCCGCAAACATAATGTCATATTAAAATAATTCCTATTCAACACCATGTTAAACATTGCTGAGGTGAACTGCTTATGCCACGGCATTTACCTCGGCAATTGCTGATTGCCGAGGTGAATTGTGTGAGCTGCTAGACTACAGTAAATCCCCTAATAATTCAACCACAGGAAGTGAATTCATTCCCCTCCTGAATCAGGAGGTGCTCAAATTTATTGGAACCGGAAGTTGACAAAATGGTCCAAAATCATGCCGATTATCCATTATTTCTTCGTTATGTTGATTTCAAACAGTGATCAACATTATCAGAACAACTGATTGAATTTTTTCACAAAATTGGGGCTTTATTGAATTTTGAAAGTGTGATTGAATAATTAGAAGATTTTGCCATAACTGATGAGTTATCAGTCTTGAGCTTCGCTGTAATACTGAGGATATCTGCTTCTTTGGATGAAGTTATAACATGGCTACCCCCTCACTTCGAGCAACTATTTGCCATATAATATAAATCAAATCTGTTAAGATCATGATAGATTTTTTAGACGGTTTTATTGTTCATCTGTATGTACCATACTCACCTGTAACAAGTTTGTGTACTCCGTAGATGTATCTGAGTAGATCGAGAATAGCCTGTAATCTGACATCACCGAGAACTATCTCATCAAGGCCGGTGTTTGGGGCAGCACCTGACAAACGGATGAGGTGGCGCCACCTATTGGACCAACCTGAGAGCACTTCACTGTGAACGTAGAGCCTGGTCCCTTCCACCAGCAGTGCCAGGTCACATGATTTCTCTTGCCATGTGAACTTATTCTTCTCGCATGATTCACTGTTGACAACAACTCTCTCACAGTTTGGGCACTTTCCTATCATTGGTGCAGCCCCTCCATTTAATAAAATTTGATTCAGTGTTTTCAAGCTTTCGCTCTGATTGTATCTTTTAAGTTCCAGTAAAGTTTGGTTCGGATCTGTCGCATTCAAAATATTCCTGCTGCTCATTTGTGAGAGAAGATCCGAGTTGGTATTCAGACAAAAGTACCCTGGAATGACTTTGTTTCCATGGTTACTGTGGGTGGAAACAAAGAATTCTGGTTCTGTAGAACGAAGGTCTGAGTCTCCGACAAAGACGGTGTAATCTTTAGTGGCACGGTTCAGACATGCTCGGGTGGTAAATTGTGGGTTTGAAGTCGTGTACCCGTTGTGGCAGCTTGCGGTCCCACCCGTATCATGTGTATTATTTGGTCTGCTCTTGCACTGACATGAACTTGACCGTGCTAAATTAGATACATTGGATTCAGGCAACTTCCTTTGCAGTTGTGTTGTGGTTCCACTGATACATGGTTTTGAAGGTGGTAATGTACAAGTACACAAACATGATCCTACAGACATGCTAGAAGTTGAACTGTCTTGTAAAACAGTGTTTTGGGGTCTCACAGCAGGCTGTATTGAGGATTGGAGAGAAAAGACACCTGGCTGAACAGTTTGTCTGATGGCTGCTTTGGAACTGGCATCGGTCTGGTTAGCTTTATGTTCAGTTAGTGTTGATTGACTTATGATACCACCCTCTTGGCTTGACTTACATGTAGATGTATGGTTTCTGTCAGGTCTGTCGACATTGTCATGGGGCACCATGGTTAGCGTATCTGTCTGGCTGTCCGTGAGTTTGACAGCATGGCTTTTTTGAAGATGACAAATGTCACATATGTCATGACTTTTAGCCTTTAAGTTATTCATCTCGCCATAAGGTTCACAATCATAAATTGTCAGAACTAATGGAATGTTCTCTTCGCTGGCTATCACTGACCAGGCCCTGACCTCGATCTTGTTGATGACCCTAATCGCTGGTCACTGAAGACAAGATCGAATTCTGTCCATGTTCTCACTGTATATCTGGAAAAGACTGAAATTGTTCAGAAAAGATATCCGGTTGATGAGTTACAACATTCAGTGGAACATTTTCCACGACTTCGGTCACATGTATATAAGTGAATTGCCCGTGGCCCATTTTCGCAAACGGCATGGTTCATGATGTGAAAGTGAGCCATCTTCAGGAGGAGTATCATTGAATTGTCCTTCATTCATGTCATTTTGGCACCAGTATTTACATATGTGTACATGGTGTCTGTATGTGTGGGTAGAATTATTGTTGGTCATGTACACCCAGATATAGGAAAAATGGATTTATTACCATGAAGGTTTCATGTTCGTGTAACACTTGACAAATCAGCTTCTCATCTTGTAAAATTGAAAGTAGAAAGATGGAAAGCTCGACACCACTCCTGTTTTCCTGCTTTCTATTTGGCAACATTGACATGATTGACAACAGAAAGATGGAAAGCTCAACATCTCTTCCTTGTTCCTGATGTTTGCACAGTGTAGCCTCGCTATAGTGCGGACTCTGATATACATGTAAGGTGGGTGCTATGGTGTCCCACAAATTAATAGATGCATATCATTCCAACCCTATTATAAGGCTGAAAATCTATACGGTGGTTCAAATTTGGTCCCTCAATAACAGCATTATGGCAAGGTTACACTGTATTTCAAAATATATTTGTCATAGGAATACACAAGCTGTTTGATTAGCCCATTTCTACCAACATCCAGTGTATGCATTTTATGACAATACGATTCAGGCCCGTACTCTGGGGGGATGCAGTGGATGCGGTCGCATCTTCTACTCACACAAAGTTGATTTTAGTTCCACCCTATGGTTATGCACCACTGTATTACTGAGTTCTCTACAACCAGAGACTTTTGACTCTGACAGCATGATGAATGGTTCCAATACATAATAATGATGGATAGTGAAATAAATCATTGTTAGTATTGTGTATTTTTCCTGATTGTATTGCCGTTGTTGTTATTCATATATATATTATCCATATATTGTAAAACAGTTATTTTTGCATTTTTGGACCCTATAAAACCAATTCAATGGCAGCTGTATCACAGAACTAAGTGACCCCCATGAGGCTCGAGAATGTGTTGAATGAAGTCTGGGTTTTCAAATTTTTCCGGGGAGGGATATGCCCCTCAGAATGGTGCACTTCCAGCGTGCATTGCTAGGACTCCACATTTCTTAAACTTGCAGTGCCAGAAATCCTGCGTACAGGCCTGTGAATTCATTATCAGTCAGATGTATCAGATTGACATTAACCATCTTCCCCTAAATTTACTGTACAAACCCAAAAGAGAACTGCAGGCGTAAAATATAAATTAAGCTGATTTAGGGAGAAATGAGATGAATTTTTAATTTGAAATGCAAAGAAAGGAAGCTGTATGGACTTTGCCATCTATCTACTTCATATTTTGCAAGATATTTTGTCCCGTCAGACAAATGTTATTGCTTATCTTGTCTGTTTTCTATTGAACCACAGCTATATCTATGTAATAACAGGACAGAGATACATCTAAGATTGCTAATCTGTCTTCCTGTAGTCACGATAATAATTTATGTAAGAGTTCAATCATCTGAGAGCACACTAAAATATATATTCACGAAAATACTTTACATAAATATTCAGCTCTTACTGTTCACAACTGTTCACAAAATTGTTTACGTTCCCAAACAACCATAGCAACCGCTTAGCGAAAGAAATCCTCCTAACATGCTGAATGTTCGGATTTAATTCATCTGTAGGTGAAACCCTTGTAAAATGATCAGATTGTACTTACCAGCAACAAGCTGTGTTTAATAGTTGTAGATTCCCAATTTCATTGTCCATCTCTTCAGTCCTCCCACTTGTTGCTCCGTCATTTCTCAGTGATTAACACTCGTCAAGACTGGCAGAAAAATATCTTGACAGTTTGGATTTCCATTTTGGAGGTGTTAATTCCCTGTCCTGGCCACAGTTCAAATCTCCAGTCTTTCCATTGTCTAGATTCTGGTCAAGAAATTTCAGTGTAATAGTCCTGCCAAATATTGTCATTGTACTTTCTCATAACATAATAACTGCAGCTTAGTTCATTAAATCTTAATTCCACAACAGAAAAAAAGCTTAACAGTGATATGACCTCCAAAAACCCACACAATCTTTAAATACCACCTGCCAAACGGATTAGAGCACAATATAGTAAACAGTTACCATACACAATATAATATGTGGGACCACTGAAGTGTGTCAACATTGACAAATTTATGTCTGTGTACATGTGCAGGCATACCTATCGTATATTATTATGGATCTTTCAACCTTTAATCTAGCAAAGATAAGTACTTGTACATAGTATGGAGAAATAAGCCAAATTGGTTTACTAGAAATAGTTCAGTACCTGTCTGGGGCTAAAGAGGGTGGTTTTAAATCTGGATTCACCATTAATAATTTGAAACTCAGTTGACTTTGCCCACTGACATGTGGCCATTGTGTACACACATGTAGCTTCACATGTAAATTACCGGGAGTAGAATTTCGTTTTTGCCTATAGTGAGTCCTCCATATTGAATCTTTGGCAGATGAAAAGTTGAAAATATGCCTGTTGCATTTTTCGCTTGTCTCCCCTGTAAAATTTCACTAGTAATTTAAAATATCACTAGTAATTTAAAATATTTCTCTATGTTGACGCACATGCAGAAACAAAATTCTACTGGCCAGAAATTTTCATAGTGTCCGTGGTGTTACATTTCGTAACTTGTGTCTGATTCTGTTTAAGCCAGGGCTAGGGGAAGTATGAACCAATGTTTCAAGATCCTCCTGGTGCTCATATGAACAGTCGCAATCAAAGCGTGACTGAGATACATCCTACTCTAGATAATGACTTAAACAAAAATCTTATGGATTAAAAATACTGATCAGTGATACAGATTTGATATTTCTGGAACATCATGTTTTGCCTTCATCATTTAAAATTCATGACCGCTTCTGTCTTGCAGGAAACTAGCCAATTTGTACGTATATTACAATGATTTATTTTTATACGCCCGCCAAAAGGCGGACCTATTATGTGATGGTGGTTTCCGTCCGTATGTCTGTCCGTCTTTCCGTCCCTCGTGTCCGGTTTATATCTGGAACAGTTTTCTATCTACAGTTCCGATTTTTGGTGAGTGGATACCCTACGGGAAGACGATGTGTCGAATACCAAAATGAAGGTCACGGTCAGAGGTCAAAGGTCACTGGCCTGAAAAACAGGAAATCACTGAAGTGTTCATGTTAGGTGGAGACGATGTGTCGCGCACCAAAATTGCGGTCGATGTCTAAGGTCACTGTTGCCTAAAAATCAGGAAATCATTGATCATTGTCAGTTTTCTATCTACAGTTCTAATTTTTGGTGAATGAATGCCCTAGGGGGAATGATGTGTTCTATACCAAATGTAGGTCGAGATCAGAGGTGTGACTGAAAAATCAGGAAATCCTTAGAATAATTTATTTTTATGTGAGTGGATTCAATAGGGGGAACAAAGTGTCGCATACCAAAAATTAGGTCAAGGTCGAAGGTCACTGTGACCCCAAAATCAGGAAATTATTAAAAATATTTTTTTTTTGGTGTCGGTAGATAAATGTGGGAGACACGATGTGTCAAATACCAATATGTAGGTCAAGTCCGAAGGTCAAGGTCACTATGACCACCAAAATCATGAAATTGTTAAAAATCATGATTTTTGGTGTCAATTGATTGAAGACAATGTGTCGTGTCCATGACATGACCGCTTCTGGTGTCCATTTTTGGTGTCCATTGAGGGAAGACAATGTGTTGAGGTCAAAGTTCAAGGTCACTGTGACCCAAAAATTTGGAAATCATTATAAATAACCTTTTTTGTGCCAGTAGATACATTAGAGGGACATGATGTGTTACATTCCAAAATGTGGGTCAAAGGTTAATTACTGTGATCCCAAAATAAAGAAATCATTATTATGCCTGCTGAAGACGACGTCTGAGAGTCACGAGGTCATGTAATGTGATGTTGCGTTCTGTCCATTCATCCATTAACATTAGTTGTCTATGCGATATCTCTAGTTTCAAGGTATGGATTCATACCAAACTATAGCTATGGCTTACTCGCATTGCAAAGAGAGATCAAATTTGTCAAAGGTCAAGGTCACAGTCCCCCAAAATTGAATCAAGTTTAGCTGACTATATGTGTTCGGTTGAAATATTCAGAGTTGTCTCCACTGCATGTATATGGCATTTGTCCTGTGGAGTTGTCTCCCATGTTTGATAGATATTAGAAACAGCTACATTTGGTTATAAATAGTAACATTGTTTATAAATGTTTAATATTTTGTAACCTCTCCCCTGTGCGTTTTTTCAGCAGGGAAGATTACCAAAGCATCATATGTATTATATTTGACGATAGTGGGATCGTCATATACAACGAATGCAAGAATATCTTGTCAGAGAAATTTGTAACTCTGCCCGCTTCGACGGCTTTTCTGTCTCGCCATTGAGTGTGTGTTGTACGCGGAGAGGAAAATGACGTCACTGCGTTACGTATGAGTGACGTAGCGACGCTCACGAATTTGAATGCTGCACAGCTGCAGCCATGGGATAACGTCATGGCTCGTGCCCACCGTACGTTGGTAGAACGCACTATACGTGTATACGCTTGTTGACACGGCCGTGGAAAAATAAACGGCATGCCATGCTGTTTATTTTTAGAGATCAACTCCTATTTTCTCGTGAATGGTGGAAACAAGTTTAGTTTTTTTTTGGTCAAATGTGTTTCATTTTGTACCTGTTGTAACATATGTCACTTTCGCCGAGTTTGAGAGACATCGATTTCAGCCCAGATTTGAGGCTGATTACATCTTTAAATTGTTGTGAAATAAAAACCATACATTTACTAATTTAACGGGGAGAGGGGTCCTTTATGAATTTTATACCTGTTTATTAACTCAAGAACAAATATTTACTTCATCACTTTCTTCACATCCTTCTACCTTCATGAAGAAAAATTCTCGCCTGAAAGGAATCCATTTGAAAGAAAATTACTATTTTCTTGTGTTTGACTATTGTCAATTTCAGTGTGGGATATGTGAGCTCTCTGCCCTTATTTCAAGATCACCTAGTTACTAAGAGTTCCGCCCATTTTAGGTTATTATTCAATATAAGATGTGATATATGTTACATTCTCAGAACATAAAATCGTAGACCTTTCTCTGGATTGCTAGCTACCAATTCGGATCAAGGCCATTAACAATCTAGAAATTTGGACCAGTGTAATTCCAGATATATGGGCATATATTGAAGCCCCTTGGGCTCTTGTTAAAGTTGGTACTAATGGTGTTATGTGAATTAGGTCTTTGGATTATGGATGCGGAAAATTCTTTAATGAACAACGACTGAATAATGAATGGCGGGCAAGACGCTTTTAAGTCAGTCTATTTTTCCAGTCTGTTAAATACCAGTAGTTAGTATTCACATATTAACTCTAATACTATCTGTCAATCTTCAGTCGTTCAATGTTTTATGCCTTCCTTTGTGGGTTCCTTCCAATATTAGTTCAGTAAATGACTACAGCATGTATGTTCTAAGATAATATTGTGGAGATGACATGCACACAACACATACCAAATAGTAATCTCATATGATGATGATCTATATAATTCTTCTGGGTTTTGTCCAAAGTTGTTGTCCTCTCATTTCAGATTTTTCATTCAAGTTTATTGCAGTAAACCTTGAATTTCTTTCCGAAATGAAATTGACATGTTACATGGAAGAGAAACTGATTCACTTAATATTGGTGTAATTTCAGTTCTGACATTTTTGCAGTCTATTCAGTCCGTGTGGAATATCATAGATTACCATAACATCTCTAAATATTTACAGTAAATCCCCTAACAATGACTCAGTTATTGAGATAACAAAGAAGAGCCTGTCACTCAACAGACTAGTGACTTAGGCTGATCAGCTACTGGGTCGTAGAAGTTCACTTTCCCCTATCTTTTAACCCAGGAGACTATTTTGAACTGGTGATAGCTGGCATTATTTTATAAATATATGTACCATATTCTCCCAGTATTTAAAGAAGGTGTCATTGTACTTGAATACATGTATTGGGAAAATGTATACAATTATGCCAGCTATCACCAGTTCAAGATAGTCTCCTGGGTTCAAAGATAGGGGGAAGTGAAATTATACAGCCCAGTAGCTGATTAGCTGAAGTCACTGGTCCAGGAACAGACAGGTTCTTCTTTGTTCTCTCAATAAGGTGTACATGTAACTGATCCATTCAATCACAAAAAGTGAAATTTCCTGTCATAAAATCAGGGGTGATGAAATTTGTTAGAAGAGGAAATGGTTCAAATCTTGCAGATAATCAATTATTTCTTTTCTTGATTTTACTAGAAAGTGATCAAACTCAACAGACAGCGATTGAATTTTGTTAAAAAATTTGATTAAATGATTGAATAGAGCATGGTGTACAATATATCGAATTCACACTTACTTACATATCTGTCTGAACAACATTGTCAGAAAATTGCACATTTACAGTGTTTCTAAGAATTTCTCCGGATCTTTTCCTTTCAGATCTTAAGAGGCAAGCCAAATGGGATATGGTTTACAAGACTTCCATTTGAATACAAAGCCAAATATTCAGAAGAAGCCCCTAATAACCTAGAAGATCTCCTTAAAAGTTGGAAAGATGCTGTAAGATTAGAAAGGTTTGTCAACGTATTACATACATGTATGATTGAAATTGAAGGTGAGCTGTAAAGGTTTTAATTTTTTTTCTAGAATGTTGCTTACATACATCTTGTGTAATGTGATATAACTGAAATACGATTTTGGGGAAACTATGTTTTGCTAACAATTTTGAAGTTATCCTGTTATGAATACAGCGCTTGTCTCTCTTTGCTTGAAGAACGTTTTGACGTTATAGAGGTCTCCTTTATTCAAGTTTTAGTTAACATTTAGTATCATTTTTCATGAAATCTTGCTGTGTCGGATGAATGACTGAGGACCACTATAACGTTATTGCATTTCAAAAACAATGGGAGGCAATCAATGACATTTTGAAAGTTGTGGCTCCCATTTTCTCGTGGTATAAGGTTTGGCTTACATGTATATACTCGGAAGAAGAAGTAATCCACAGAACTATTACCACACATAAACAACAATAATTACAAAGGCCTTGATTTCTGACATTTTAGCAGAACATTGGAAAGCTTTGCAGTTCACCGTTGGTGTTAATAATGGTATTTAACTTAATAAAATGTGTTTTTGCATTCATAATTGTGTAATATGAATAAAAACAAAGAAACAGTCACAGGTTACTGTGCAGTTTTTAGCTCTATACAGTAATGTGTGGACTGACCCTTAATTGGTCCATTGGAGAACCCAGAAAACAAAGCTAATAGCCCTGATTTGAAGCAGATATATGTAAATAGTGTTAAACTTTCTTATGTTTTAACACTTATGTTCTAACAATTTGAAGATAATCACTCACTCCCCATTTGATACTTGAAGGAGACCCCATCTGTTAACCTAGGAAAGTGATATATGAGATAAATGGCCATGAAAAGTTCAGATTACAAGTGTCTGGTCCGTCATTCGTAATTCAGCCATCGTCCATTAGAGAATATCCGCGTCCATAATCCAAAGATCTATTCCATATAACAATATTAGCATCAAATTCAAAAAGACAATCATAGTATACATAAACATAGGCTTGTTTCCTGCAAGAGAGAAGCAGTCAACAGTTATAATTGATGCCGGCAAGACATCATGATGTTCTAAAAATATCAAATCCGTAACGCTGATCAGTATTCTTAATCCATAATATTCGTTGTAGAGTCATCATCTAAAGAACGATGTATCTCAGTCATGCTTTGATTGCGACTGTTCATATGAGTACCATGAGGATCTTGAAGTACATGGGTTCATACCGCTCCTAGCCCCGGGTTAAGCGGAATTAGACACAAGTTACGAAACGTAATGCCATCAGCAGGATCAGCAGTCTACCTTAAGACCCAACTAAATGAAGCTAATTACTAAGAGTTATAATTTTGGTTTAATTGGATGCAGAAAATGATGTGAAAATGGCTTGAGAGTTGAAAGTAGCACTCCTGGATGGGTGGTTCAAAGAAGAGTGTAACCCTGTGCAGTTGCGATGCGCTGTCTAAAGAGTTTTTCTTTGTTTTGTGTCCATGAAGAAATAAAATAATCAAGCCCTGGAGAGGGTGACAACAGAATATAAATGGTGGCTGGAAGAAAAGGTAGTTTTCTAAATAGGATTACGGTAATTTCCCTATTAATTCGCGATGTAGTGATGAAACTCAGCACTCCAAAAATTGGCTACTTTCGAATTATTTGTTGAGCGAATTCTAGAAAAACGCGAGTGTTCGAATTAAATGTCGCGCCGACTTTCACGGAGAATCCAAAATGGCGGACCGCTTCGCCGTGATCGCTGTGGTCGTAGTGATCGTATTTACTACCGTGTATTAACTTTGATATCTCATCAGTTTCCATAAAATGCCGTGTATGATGTCAGAAAATCTCCTCTACCCTGATAAAGGCGTCTAATTTTATTCGAGGAAGTCAAGCATATTTATCGAGTGACGAGTTCAGCACGATCATGCAGATTTTTGAGCTGACGTCCGTAAATTCGCGTCCATAATAACATCGTAAAAGTAGGAGAATATCTATTACGGTATCGGTACTGTAACAGTTTACTAAAAGTAAAAGTCGAAGTATGATATCGTTCTGAATATTAATTAAATACTGGTATGTTCTCATCTCCGAAACTTTACCTAATGCCATTTAAATGTTTCTCAAATTTGTTTAGCATATAGAGTAATGGAATGGCGATAGCGATGTTTTGATTCTTAGTGTAAAAATGCGCGGTGTAATTCCAAAGAATTTTTGATTGCTGGAATTTTGGTAAGTTTGTGGGTATTCGTAAGAAATATTTTCATTCACAATAAAATATTTAACAAAACCGGAAAGAGTAAGTCTTTATGATAACTATATTTGAACAAAACAGAGCACATGCAGAGATGATTGTTGTCGGCACTTCACATCGCAAAGTTTGTTTATGTCCCCTGGTGGGAAAACTGACGTTTGTCAACTGTGTGATTTCCTGTCTATGTTTCATTAAACGATAGATGCAATCAAAGCCAAGATATAACAAGTTTGAATGAGGTATTGTGAAATTTACAGGACGAACAAGGGCCACACATTAACACACAAACCCATAATACTGCAGCGTTAATTTGAAACCCCTTTCAATTGCCTCTTGCTGGTGAATCGCGCATCCTCACCCAGAGCTGAATTTGGGCTTCCGAAGGGACAAGGTATTCCCCAGGCAGTCAATTCAATGTTATTACACACGATCTCATTTGCATATGAATAAGTGTCATTTCCAGTCTGGGTGAAACTTGCATGCTGCACTGGACTCTCCTATTTCACTATATATTTCATGCTGTTCAGATTCTCTCCACTGGAAACTGAAACATCTTGTCACCCCTATCCTGACTTTGGATTCTTCCATTTTATGTGGTTTTCTCTGGAGGACAAGCTGTGCTGAATGGGGAAATAGCTGGACAGGCTAAAAATAAACTAAACACTTCATTAGCAAACTATCCCGTACTCAAAACAATGTAGCCATTGACAATTTAAATATCAAAGGAGACCTGCAGCAAATGCCATTCATGTGGAGGCTTGGTGTTTCAGTAGGAAATTGAGGGGCACTGAGGGGGGTATACTATTATGTCGTGCGATGTGAACACATCGTTTCAAGTTTGTTTCCTATACAGTGAACCTTAATAATGATAATAATAAAAATACGGCCTCTTTCGCGAACATGCTATTAGATATTGTATTGTATTGAGTATTATTAGAAGGGAGAAAAATCAGAGAACCTGATGAAGAATGCAGGACGAGTCAGATCGATCACCGTAATTCTGTAGGTTTGTTTACGGTCAAATATACTTACCACATGGGGTCTGCGTAAATACCTCACCTTGTCGTGTGGATAATAACACGGACGTATGGACTGTTAGGGGGAGGGAGGGGGAATGGATGTTCTGAAAGAAAAAAGGAAACCCTTTCACCATTGTTTGTGATCTTCCAGGCTTGTCGATACGTTGTCATGCACAAACAAGTGATGCTCGAGAATTGTAGTCCAGATTTTTTATTTTTAGAAATTTTTATTGATCAAAATACTAAAATAAAATCAACGTTAAATGTACATCCTTCCAAAAGGCTTTTCGTGATGGCTCATTTTTGACGTCAAATAATGGTCGTTTGATTGTCCACTTCACCTGAAAATATAACGAATAGCATACAGCATACCGAAAGGTTAAATCGCATCTTGCTTTCCCCAAACGAAGAATTCAATTGCTGTGAAGAAATCTGATGCAATTCACCAGCAAACACGTTACAACTTGATATCTCCGCGGGAACGTCACCCGACAAAGTTTGAACTCTGCTCCCTTCCAGTGCCTCCTTTGAACACGGCCCAAGTGCCTCCCATACGAATAATACAGGGCAGGTCGGGCAGGTAAATGGGGGACAGCGAGGGGTTTAGCATATACGACGAACAAATATATTAACGTTGAAGATCTCTCAAATTTGTTACTTAAAATAATGTGTGTTTTTCAAATAAAGGAATGCTGGTTTAAAGAAAGATATTTGATATACGAACGCTGGAAACTGAAGAATGATTCAATAGCGGGCCGTGTGCAGACACTCGACCACGTGCGGGGACTACCGTATATATTTTTCCCGACTGCGGCGAAACGCGATCAAGTTAGGATAAAATTACAGGACTGCGGAGTTAATTGAATCAATTGTTTTCCTTATAGACTGTAAGTAATAGTAATTCAGTCTGATTATATTGTACCATTCCCTGTTGTTTCTCTGCGCTTACAAATAATAGCATACGCCGATATACTATACGAGATTCTAGTAGCCTAACATATTCACTTTACTTTCATCGGCACGAACTCCGTGGCGAAAACGGGAGTGTTCGAATTTATTGTTTCACGGATATTGAAAATGCTCCCGTGTTCGTTTTATTAGGATGGACAAATCACGACAGCGGAAAAATCGGCCGTTTTCGAATTAAATTTGGAAGGTGAATTAATAGGGAAATTACCGTACTCTATGTTGGACGTAATTATTGATAAATTTTAATCATTGATAAATTCCCTGTAAGATGTCAAAGTAACATTAATGCATGATATAAAGATATGTGAAGTATTGTGTCTTTCTTATTCTCACAGTAATCCACACGTGAATACCCACATAGTATACCCCTGTGAAGAAAAGGTTATCATACCTCGGGCAAAGTTATTCCCCTTGGGGTAAGTCTCTAATCTTGAACACTTTCACTATTAGTTTCTGTTTTATTATCATGATGATGCATTGTGTACCTTTGCTACCAGGGATTGATACACAAATGTGTACAGCAACTTTTTTAGGCAAATATTATTTTGCATAGTAAGAAGTTTTAACCAAAATTAAGAAAAATTAACGACTTTTTTGCATAACTCCGTGTAAAATTTTGTTTATGTCTGATTTTGTGTTACTCAAAATAATTTGAGATTGCTTACTGGCCCCAAATATCTTGTTCATGGGTCATGTAAATCCCTGTACTACATACATGTGTATGGAATGTTCATGCGAATATGACCATCACAAATCAGAATTCTAAAATATAGTCTCATGCCCAACTTTCAGTCTATTTCTGAAACCAATTCTACATCATCCTCCGTAATACAGCTCTGTATACTCTGTACCAGTGGATATGTGTCCATTTTCATGTGAGCACAGATGTGGGCAGAACAGCTATTATTCCACCAGTCCATTTAAACTAACAGCCAATGACTGAACTCGACAAACCGATTTTATAATGAGAAAAAGCTGTAGAATGATCTCATGATGTCGAGTAACTGACACATGATTATCTCTCCAGTCAAAACAATCATGGATACTTACAACTGAGTTCAAAGGGGATGGAATTTAGTTGCGACACATTGCCTGTCTCCTAATTTGCTCAAATATGGGTACAATCGGAGAGGTCATGAATGTAAAATGGCACTATTAAAAATTAAGACCGGCCTTATTTCCCAATCCTCTATTCTGCCATGGTATGGCTTTGTCAGATGAACCATGGCTAAAGATAATGTTCAAAATTTGCTATAGCCCTTTCTTTGCACTGAATATAATCCTTTGATTGTTGGCCATCCAGTACATGCAACATTTTAGAAGTTGACTTTGTTTATATCCACAGAGAACAAGTAGCAGTGTACATGTCATACCTATCCAAAGATGGAGAGTTTTATGTTCAACACACAGAGAGTGATATAGAAAACATGAGCATAGATATTCAGAGTCTGAGTGAGGTAAGACAGGCTTACAGTAAATCCTTTAATAATCACAAGAGGGTTCGAAGGAGAGTGACCTGGAAGATAAGGGGAGGGGGGGGGGGCGAGTGCGACCCTCTCGGTGATACAGGGGGAGGTTCCTCCACCACCTCATCATGGGGTGATCAACTTTATTAGAACAGGAAGTTGACAAGATGGTCCAAAATGATGTAGATAATCCAGTATCTCTTTCTTATTTTAATGACTTAGAGGGTGATCAAAATTTCTAAGAATGACTGATTGAAGTTCGTCCACAAAATTGGGGGTGATTGAATTTTTAGAGGATTCAACGCATCATTTGCTGATCAACCTGTGGATTATACAACTTCGTCAGGACTGAGATTGCTTTCGAATACAATTGTCATTTTACTGCATTTTCATGCCATACAAGCACGAGATTGAAGGGCAGGTTCACGCACATGCATTTTTTATGAGAGCCAGCAACACCGCCATCTTGGTGGTGTAAATGACAATTTTAGCACAAGTAAACTATGCTAAAGTGAAGCGTCCCAAGGTGGCTGTGTTGCTGGCTCTCATGAAAAAGCACATGTGTGTGAACCTGCTCTTCAATCTCATGCCTGGCGTGAATATGCAGTATTTCTGGGATTACAATGTGGCCTATTCACTATTTATTATTCAGTATACTTGATTATTCTATTCACTCGACTTCAAAAATAAATTCTCAAACCAATTCACAATATCTCAAACAGATGACTATGTAGGCTTATTACCCCTCAGCCCATAGGGCTGTGGGGTCTTGTCGTTGCCATGTACGTCCGTCCGTCCGTCCTAGCGTCCGTCCGTCAACATGTTCTTGTCCGCTGAATATCTGCAGATCTATGAAGTCTGGCCCGGCCAAACTTTGGTGAGAGCTTCCTGAATGTTGACTGATGAAATGATTAGATTTTCAGATGGCTATGATGATTTCATGATTTTTAATTATTTTTTTTTATTATTTATTGGTGGCTCAGCTTTTGCACTGTTGCCTATGCCCATCAACATGTTCTTGTCCGCTGAATATCTGCAGATCTATCAAGTCGGGCCTGACTAAACTTTGGTGAGAGCTTCCTGAATGTTGACTGATGAAATGGTTAGATTTTCAGATGGTTATGATGATTTCATGATTTTTAATTTTTTTTTTTTTTTATTATTTATTGATGGCTTAGCTTTTGCACCGTTGTCTATGCCCATCGCGAACCCTTGGTTGCATGTTTCATTGTGAATTTTGAAGGTTCCCTGACATGCCTGATGCAAGAAAGCCTGGTCCATTCAAGATTCTCATTGAATGAAGGACAACATTTTCGTTAATTTTGCTATTAAATCATTCTATTCTACATCATATGTTTTATCCTAAAACTTTTGCATGAACCATATTTGTGTCCACACATTTAACTGGTACAACATTTTTGTCACCAAACACGTTGGAAATTATTTAAAACGAGTGATTAGGAGAGCCAATTTTTAGCTTGACTCTGCGCAATTTTGAACCAGTTTGCATACCTGGAGCTTATGCCCCCCCCCCCCCAACAATAATGATAAGGGTGGGCCTGTGTCAATCAGTGTGTTTACTTGTTATCACACTTGTGCAATGCATAAATTGGCACTGATAAAGCTACACTTTCTTGCATGCTGTAATCCCAGCACACCACTCACGTGAAACCGAAGTCTGTTTTATAAGGTATCCAGGAATTTTTTGCAGGTTCTGATCCCAAACTCCCAGTTCCTTTTCGTATTTCATTATTGAGGGTCCAATTTTTGTAAGTGAATTTCGGCGCAAATAGCCTATGATCAGTCACAAAACAGAGGTTTATTAACATGAAATTCAATACCCAGCTATGCAATCGGATCGATATTGAGGATCCCAGAGGCTTTTTCTAGTATTTCCTTCAGAAATCCTTTCAAATTACAACAACAACACTTTCGTTTTTTGTTTCATTTGAGTTTTGGGTGCCCATATGTTTCCCGAAACTAAATTGGCTCTAGATGCAGCCCTGATCCTACTTGACTAAAAGAAAACAGGCTGAGGGGTCCACGCACCTTTTAGGTGCTTGCCTGCAATTCATGTTTTAATTGTCCTAATAATGTATTTACTTTTGTAGAAAGCCTCTAAAATTCCCCAGTTGGACATTGAGACAGGATTATTCTGTGTGGCCAAATACGAGGAAGATAATTCCTGGTGCAGAGCCAAAGTTCTAGAATGGGTTCGAGGATCAAATACGGTGAGTGGGGGATAGATCCGATGTATGAAAGAGTATCAGTGGTCAATGCAAGGGACTAATGAATGGGGTTTTATAAACTGGGGGCATAAAGGGTGCTACAGTCAAGGGGTCAGCTCTCCATAACTAGGGATGTGCAGTGGGAGTATTTTAGACACCAGTATTCCACAGTAACCAGGGCCTGATCCAGCCTTTGAGTTTGGGCACCCTTAATATACCAACGAAAGGAAGTAAACAATGCTCTCTGATCACTATAGAGCTAAAGAAGAAAGAATAGTGAGAGTTATCATTGAAATTGTCCCAAAAAAAAAATTGTTTTGTTTTTTCGTTTTTTTAAAAAAAAATTTTATTTGGGCAATGACCACCTGCACAAAGAGATCACTTTTTTCTGTTTCCCAAAGGTGATCTCTTTAAGCATGTTAAGACAATTTTGCCTGTACTTTATGTGATTCCTGATCACTAATTTTCCACACTTTCCAGAGATTCACATGTTCATAACATTTCTCCATTTTCTTTCAGATGTTGGTCCTGTTTGTGGACTACGGTAACCAGGAACTTATGTCCATAGATTCAATAAAGAAGTTGAACGCCAAGATAGCCGCTGACCCCGCTCAAGCTGTACGCTGTGTTCTATATGGGGTCACACCACATGAGGTGAGTACAATATTTCCTAGATCTACAACTAGACCTAGACATCTAGAAATTAGGAAGGATAATAAACAGTCTTGCCATAACGACTAGGTATTAAACAATCTCAGTAAACCCTTATGATATGCCCACAGAGATCTCAACTTGGTGTTCTCGCCCAGAATTTGCAAGGAACTGTCAGTCAGCGGCTGGCCATTTACATATGATGCATGAGACTTCAGTGGTCTACCGATGGTAGCCGATGTCATCAACTCGGGTCTGGCTGCAGTCAACATCAAACAACATGTCAGAGATATGACTGTCTGACCTGGAACTCCGGTTGAGAAGTGGTGTCAAAGGCAATGTGATTTACTGATTTGTCTCGCGTTTTATGGTTGGAACATATTTGTATATTTTCATAAACATCAAAGCTTACTCTGTGCTGGACTGAAAATTGTTAATTTGTTTCTTCCTCCGCTCTGCAATTGAATATGGCAGATGCATATTCTTTCATTGTAAGACAATGTCGAAAATATGCTCAGTTTGATGGTTGTTGAGGGGTGGAAGTGTAGTTGTCAGAGTAATTATAGTCTTGAAGGCAATGACATTATGAGCATGTCATGAAGAAACTACTAGGTAGGTCTGTAACATCATACTACAAAAGATAAAAAATAAATCTGCTGTCCTAGTGTGCATGTATATTTCACTGATTTTTATCACTTTTCTACCTGCTATCTATAGTAGCTTGCCAACTCGAATCAAATATATGTATAGGAAGGCTAATTATTTATGGACTCTGATATTGTGTATTGGTGATTTCAGGGTGGTATCTGGAGCAATGATGCCATTGATGTCTTTGTACAGCTGGTCCAGAACAACGAGCTTACAGCTACTGTTCTAGAACATAAAGGTCAGAAATTTAGATCTGGGAGAACAGATTGTGGGAAACAATTGACAGATATGCTGAAAATGCATAAGTGTGTTTTGGTCAAGAGAAAAACTAGGGCTGTTCCTACGTTTCAGGCAGAGTCTTTTCAAGACTCCATGCATCATTGTACAACAGTTATCTGTGTGCCAAGATCCTGCATTTAGCGATCAGACAGGATGAAGGCAGGTTGCATTTTAGGGAAATAATTGCTAAATTTAAACCATTGTAATATTCAGATGAAAATCAAGATGTTATATACATCCACTCAACATGCTCAATGGCTTAGTTGCACATTATTGAGAGAACAAAGGAGAGCTGGTCTGTGCAATGACCTGTGACTTCAGCTGATCAGTTACTGGTTCATATAATTTTACTTTGCTCTAAAATATTGTGAAGTGATGATAGCTGGCATATTTTCATGTAATATTTGCCAAATTATACATTATTCTAAGCATAATGTCACTTTCTTTGTATAAACTTATGTCAGTTATCAGTAGTTCAAAATGTTGTCCTGGGTTAAAACATAGGGCAAAGTGAAATTATACGAAACAGTAGCTGGTCAGTACACATATAGCCTGTTCTTTTTCTCCCATTGTCTTGGTTTAATTGTCTGACATGTCTGAGGATTAATGTGGAAAAGGTGGATTAGGGCTGTTCCATTTAAAAAGATATGGGAGGGGTAGAAGGCAGCTTTGAACTATACCCCACCACCCATAGAATTTTATTGGCCTTCCCAATGTTGTAACATGGGTTGAAGGAAATTTCCTCCCATGACCTATAGAATAATATATTGTGTGCCTTCCTCCCCTCCCATACCTTTTTAAATGGAACAGCCCTTACCAGGAGGATTTCAGGTTGTGTGGAACACGGTCGCCATTTTACCGCATATAGCAAACTATGAGCTATATCCAACTGAGCAAGGGGGTGGTTGGGTGGGTTCAGGTTCCTGTTGCTTCAATGCATTTTGCCGAGACGCAACAGAAACTTGATATTGTGATGTCTAGCACTGTAATATCACTTGTCTTTATTGCACAATGTAAGCGTCCTGTCTGTGTCTTGTGCGCTGTCTTCCGTGTTTTACAGGGTGGATGGAGGGTGTCTGGTTCCATGCTGCTTCAAACATTTCTTCTTTGAAGTAGCAGGAACACAACTGGGCTGGGTGGTGCTTAGTTGGTTCGTCGTTATGTAGCTGAAATATTGTAGAAAGCGATGTTAAATTCTATTCACTCACTCACTCTGACTCGGCAAGGGACACTGGGAGACGAGACTAACTGTTGTGAAGTATTTGTTTGTTCAAAAATTGGCTTCATGATAAGTTGGTGTTGTTTTCTTGTATTTTCATGCGAAACTTGAGCTCTTGTATCGCTATACCCTGAACCTCGGTAAAATGGAGGTAAAAAAGGTCGTTTTTGCTCAATAACTTTTGATTCATTCTGAACCAATTTTTCAAAACTTCAGGCGCATTAATCTACGTATTGTTCCATGTCTTAAAATTAATTTGTTGTTTGAAGAAACACTCAGTGTTGTTTCAATAGCGAGACAAATATTTGCTCTCTTAGGCAAATTAGGTATATGGCGGTGTATTTTTTTACTACCATTTGATGGGGATATATTAATGCTGAATTGAATACGTAAATTGGTTTATTGAGCAAAAATGACCTTTTTTATCTCCATTTTAGAGAGCTGGATCGCCCTAACCTGACCAGCAGCTTCCACTGCCTTATGATACAGAGTGACCTAACTTTTGTGGACCTGTCATTTTATTAGCCTTTGGGCAGTTTTGCACAAGGGTATTGTTGTCATCGGCGTCATCTGTCCGTCCACCTGTCTGTCTGTCTTTCTTGTAGACAGGATATCTCAAGAAGGCGTATAATCAAGCATTGTAAATTCATACCATATGCACCTGAAGTGTCCAAAGCCTGTTGAAAATGACCGACCTTGACCTATTTTATCAAACCCAAATTCTACTCTTTGCAATATTCTTTTGAAGACTTAAAGCTTGGGTCTCCAAATTCATATTACATATGCAACTGGGGATTGACTATAAGCCTATCCCAGTTGTCTGCTCTTGGCCTTTTTTTTTTCAAGGTCATGTACTGTTTATTTATCCAGGTCTGATTCCATTTGGTACAAAATTTCATGAAGGGTTATATCTACCTTGTCCAAATTTATACCACATTTGTAACTGATGATGGACTTGGAAGTCTAGTATTGAATGTTACTGACCTTGACCTATTTTCTAAAGATCATATTCTGTACTTTAAACTTAAGATCTCCAATTTCATGTTCACATCATGCAAGTACATGTAAGTGAGAATAGACTAGAAAACTGTTGAAGATGACTGACCTTGATCTATATTTCCAAGATGAAATTACTTGATTTGATGAAGATAAATGTTTTTAGAGCAGTATATTGGAGCTAGAAATTCGGTCATGCTCTACCAAAACCTTCAATGTTTTTCTTATATGAGAGAACTACAGTGTAACCTCGCTATAATGCTGTTATTGGGGGACCAAATTTGAACCTCATTATAGATTTTCAGCCTTATAAAAGGGCTGAAATTATACGCATTTGTTGCACCCACCTTATATCAGAATCAGCGCTATATCGAGGCACCTTATAGCAAGGCTAGCAAGACTAGTCAACTTGTCTAGATTACATTTTTGTTAACCTAGTTGTCCAAGTTCTAAAAATATATCTTAAGCAATGCATAATTGCTGAATGTAGACAATACATTGGGCTATTTTGTTTGATGTTATTATAGATGATATGTGTGTGGTGGAGCTGTATCTGCCCTCGGACGACCAGCATTCCATCAACGAACACATGGTGAGACGTGGCGTACTCAAACCCACCTGTGACAAATACGATGTGGTGATGGATGAGAAAGAGGCGGAGCTATTGGCCACGGAAGACCTCACATTGGACACGGCAGACACAGACAGCCAGCAGAGTGATGGCTCCAATGAGGCCCTGCCCCCTGGTGAACCAGGTGTGTATGAACTCATCTGATTGGCTCATTTCATATCTTGTTTCAGGGACCATCTTTGTCTCTCATCACTTCAAACCTCCCAGTACATAACCAGGATCCAGTAGGGGTCATAGGACCCCTGCCACTGGTTATCATGGTTATTCCATCTTTTGAGCATAATTTTAAAATCTCACTGTAGTTCTGAAACACTGAATTCCCCCCTGATTGCTTACTTTTACAACTTGTAAATATCCCCAGAAGTTGTGAGAGAAAACTGAATACAATTTTGGTCCAATATTAATGGTTGAGTGACAGCCAAGAATTGTTCTCATAGTATTAATCAACAGTGCATGTTTACCGTTGAGCAAGTGTTACATGCCCATGAAATGAATACATTATACGGATATTGCACCCTGAGGGGGAGGGGGCGACAGCAGGATTTGTCAGCCCGTCGAGAGCTGACAAATCCTTACGTCACACACAACAGCGTGAAATATCCATATTATTATACCGAATGTTTCTTGATTACCCTAGATAGCAAAAGAAGGGGGTTTGTAAACCTATATGATCCATATCCGATAACAGCAAAAATCATGAAATATGACATAGACCATACCGTAGATCTAGATAACATGCGGTACCATAGAATTCCATGTTTCCGGATCGGTCTGTGCATGTCTTCATCTTTCATCGTTGCTCCTTTTAACAAGATTTGAAGCAAAACATCCCAGAAATTCTGCCGCAAGTTTCCAAAACTCGTTCAGCTGTCGAATGTTGGAGCGCGGACTCTGCCCTTAGCAACGGTGTGTCGCTGCACGCTGATGGGAGACAGCTGCGCTCAAGATGATGTACTATTGCCTCCAGACCTTGCGCTATCACATCCAGACCATGCGCTATTGCCTCGAGATCTTGGTATATCGCCTCTAGACACTTTGCTTTATAACAGTGTGCCCAAGTTATGAACAATCAGGATGAACAATTCTGGTGTGAGGTATAATAATATTTGTTATTTTATTCCAGAAGCCCTAGAATATCCAGAAGAGCAGTTCTGGAATGTATACGTCTCCTTCCTAACCTCGACCAATGATATTACAGTACGTCTGGTCGGGGAAAACAACTCGGTAAGTCCGCTTTACTTCATAAGTCTGTTTCACTTCATTAGTCTGTTGGACTTCATGGCCACATTCCTTCTCACTCCATTTTATTACCCCTCTTTGGGGTATTGTCATCATGTACGGCCGTCTGTATTTTCTCATTACCACCATATCTCAAGAATGGCTATGCTTTAAAGCAAAACCAAACCTACAACACACATGCATTTGGTCATAGAGGAGAAGCCTATAGAAAATCAGCAAGATTAAACCTTATTTTCGCAGGTTTAAACACTGTCAATTTATGATGAATGCTTCTCACCATTTCGCCAGAATAACTGCATAGGAGAAACAAACACAAACGCCTTCATGGTTCAAGTTTGTGATAGTAAATCTTGCATCAATTTACTATTTCAATAAGTAGATGGAATGAAACAAAGCTGAATGTTTTCACAATATTATCCGTCCGATTACTCTTAAATTTTGATGGCTGACCCAAATTTATTACACGGAAACTAAAGCAGAACTGCCAGTTTGAAACTTTGAAAAGCAATTTTAAAAACAGCATGTGATATATCAACTGGCTGAAACTTGTGTATCATGCAGAAGTTTGTTCTTAATTCGAAGATATCAAAATCTGCCCCAAAAATTCTCAAACTGTTGCTATTACTGGGACAGACGCCTTTACAGTAATCCCTCTTACAATTCAATCACACAGAATGAAGTTTTGCACCATAAAATCAGGGGGGGATCATTATATTAGAACAGAAAGTTGACAAAATGGTTCAAAATCATGCATATAATTCACTATTTTTTCGCTATTTCAATGATTTTAGAGGATTATTAGAATATTAGAACCACAGATTGAAGTTTGTCCCCAAAATTTGAAGGTGATTGAATTTTGATGAAGGGGGGGGGGGGGGGATTGAATTGTTAGTGGAATTACCATACACTGCAAAGAAACAATAAAATACTGAGACAGTTTGGTCATTTTAATTATAAATTAGTCTAATTTTGGTTTGGCTTTTTGTTTAGGATAAACTTGAAGAACTAGAGGTGGAGCTCGAGAAAATCTATAAGATGACAGATTTCACTGACGAGGTGGAAATTACTGAGGGGATGGTTTGTGTCGCCTCCGTGGAAAGCCTTTTCCATAGAGTGAGGGTCCTTGAAATACGAAAGAAACCTGTCAAAAGTAGAATCATCCAAGTGGTAGGTTCTGCCGATTACGTACAACTGACCTTTTGCAAAATCCAACAAAACTTGTTCAAAAGTTGTTCAAAAATATATCTGTAGCCATGACTGTGCAATGTGGAACTTGTAAGACTCCATATTGCAAGCAGTTGTGTGTCATCACAAGTGTGTTTTCTGACATACTGCCAGAATTACTTCATTTACATAATTCAGGCTCACTACTTTCACACTCAATAGACATGCAGATGAATTCTGTGCCAACAGACAGACCCTGCAAGCACACTGCACACTAATTAAATTAGCAGCTTTTCAAGGTGACTGCAAGGTCACATTTCAGAGACTTGCGGAAGTAGTGAGGATGGTTTTACTGGTTTAAAATAAAATGAAGTGAACATGTCCTAGAATGATGAAAATGGTTATAAAACATCATTGATCAACCCACACAATAGTCCTATGTTAATATTCCCAGGCAAAATGTTATTATCTGGACCATGGAGATACAGATGAAGTCATCACAGAACAACTTCGACCTTTGGCCCCTCAATACAACACACTACCCTATCAGGTAATACCTTTATCCTACATTCGACTGCATTTGATTCACCTTGTGGTAGAGTGCTCGCATCACAAGCGGCAGGTTCCAGGTTCGATCCTGGGATGAGTCTTACCAATAACTTGAAAAATGGAACTTGTATCTTCCTCCCGTTGCGCTCGGCAAGAAGAGAATAGATCAAGGACTGGTGTTTTATCTGGGAAATTAGAACCACTTCCTCAGTCTTTATTTCTTAAAGGTGAACTGAAAAGCTTTCCAATGTTCTGTTAGAATGTCATAAAACAAGAACTTCTATAGTTGTTACAATTATGTGTGGTAATAGTTCTGTGGGTTATTGTTTTATTTTGGGTATATGAGAACTCAAAACTTATACCGAGAACCAGAACTTTTAAAAACATCATCGCTTGCCTCCCGTTGTTTTTGGAACGTCATGACGTTATAGTGGTCCTCGTTCATTCATCCGACGTAGCATGACGTCACATTTGAATAAAACTTGAATGAAGGGGATCACTATAACGTCATAACGTTCTACAAACCAAGAGAGACCAGCGATGCAAGTTTTCAAGACGGATTTATAACAGGATAACTTAAATATTGTTATTAGTACAATTTTGCAAACTATATTTGCCCCAAAAACGTATAAAAGTTATGTCACATCCCTTATAAAAAAGTACCATGGTTTACCATGAAAAGTACCATGGTAAAGCATGGTTTACCATACATTCTATGGTAAAAGTATGGTTTACCATGGTACAACATGGTTTACCATGGTACAGATGTGATTTACCATGGTGTGACTATGGTTTACCAGGGTGCGAGTATGGTAAACCATGGTACGACTGTGGTGAACCATGGTACAGGTATGGTTTACCATGGTGTGACCATGGTGCAAGTATGGTGAACCATGGTGGTAAACTCTGATGTACCATGGTGCAGGTATGGTTTACCATGGTACAACTGTGGTGAACCATGGTACAGGTATGGTTTACCATGGTGTGACCATGGTGCAAGTATGGTGAACCATGGTAAACTCTGATGTACCATGGTGCAGGTATGGTTTACCATGGTAAATCTTTGACTATCTATAACCCATGAACTGAAACATGATCCAATAGTAGATTTGAATTAATACATAACAAGTCATTGTGATAAGAAAATACATGAATTCACTATTTTTTTATTATTATTTCCAGTGTTCAGTATTTACAAAATAGTTTGATAAAAAAATGTGAATACTAAAATAAGTAATATCCATAATTTACACTAAACAATATTATGAAACAATATCCTCAATACACATTTAGTCATTAATTTCCATATGAAGTAAATTCCAACATAATTGAAACAATTATTTGATTATTTTACAATGACATACAATTGTGGAAAATGTGAACTGTAAAGGAACTGAACATTTAGAAAATGCACAAGTTACATGATCAGTCTTTGTCTACTTTCAACAGTCTGAGAAGATAATTTTGTCCACTTGAACGAATCACAATACATTTACAGTAAATATCACTGGCTCTACGAACAAAAATATTTTGTCCTGTCGCAACAGGGGTGAAGATTTTCCCCATATCCATTCTTACATCATCATCATACATTCTCTGAATTCTACCAACTCTCATCTCTGACAAACAAATAAACACCTCTTTCTGACAGTCACACTGATGGGTACATGAACAAACTGGATTACAAGACAAACAGTTTTGAATGACTCCTAACAAACCATCTTTCATTAGAACAACCGAGTTGTCTCTCTTAAACTGCTTCGAGTAAGACAAAGTTGCAAAAACCTTAGAATCAAAACAAAATCTATCATACATTGTACATTCTCTGCTTCTTACAGTTCCTCCTAAATACCGTTGCAGCTCCAGAACTTGGGTTAAAGAAAGTGTGCATTTAACACCACTGCCCAATAGGGTACATTGACCTTCGTTTATAGCATTCTTTACAACATGAGTTCTACAAGAAAGTCTGACATACAATTCAGAGATAACATCATTGGCATTTTGTAAGTGGCATTCTGCAAATCTATTAAGCTCTCTTTGGGCTAAAAATCTTTTCATTATTTGTAAAGGAACCGCTTGTGTTCCATGAAACATATGTAACAACTGACCGTTTGCACCTTCATAAATAAAGGCAGAAGAGGCCCACAAGGGGCCCCAGTCTTCCACAGAATTAGCTAAATGGGTGAGTAGATGAACATTAAAACTACAATGCCCTTCGCCATAAAGGCCTGGTACACCAACAACAAACTTATCCAAACAAAGTCTAGCATGGTCAATTTCATCCCCTGACACACTCTTACCCATGAGTAAATGGATACCATTTACCAGTAGCAGCCAGTGTCTGTATATTTCCGTTGGAGCACTGTCCTTCATGATCACTGGTGAATAGTACAGGAGGTAGGTTCGCCATTCCGAAGCCTTCCAATACTTGCGGAGTTTGAGAGACCTTGGAGTTCTCTTGATCTCACTCGGTGGATGAATGTTGATCAACTGTCGTTCAATGTTTGTCAGCTGACGACCTAAATAGAACGATTCATTATGATGAGAACTATCAAACATCAATTCAGTGAACTGTCTTACAACACCTAACAGTACACAATGCATATAATCGGGTGGGAAGCCCTTAACAACATCAAAGTCATCCAACAAAAGAAATGGACTGGGTCCCTTAACACCAAACTGTTCCTCTCCAGTCTTTACAGCTTCTTCAGCAAGCATAATTGTCTGGTCATGTGTACGTTCTTCAATTTCTTCTACACCTGTTACATAAACATGCTTATTTTCTGACCGTTTTCCAGGATGTAAACAACAATTGCAACCAAAAATATAGCCGCGAGCGGCAATGCAGGGGGCCAAGATACAGTCCTGTCTTGGCCTCCTTTAAAAAACACTTTTTCTTGGTCAGCAGCACGTGGGAAACACGATTCTGGCCTTTGTTTGCGCCCCAGATGGCTCCTTCATCGAAATCGAAATGTTAGTAGGATAAAATAGGTAGAGAAATCTGTCCCTGGAGTCCACACACAGCCTTGAATGGAGAAAGTTGAGCTTGGAAATTGGTCGCCCGGAGATTGCGCTTCGGATAGTTTGCTTTTTTGAAGTATACTTTCAGCCATGTGCTCAGACCTGCGGACATGTCACGTTCTACCATACCTCAGAAATTATTTATACGATCATGCTGTAATTTCACTGTCATCATAGCAGTTACACAAGGAGTATGCATGCTGAAGCTCAGAATAATCCGACTTGTTCTTTGTGTAATATTGAACAACAATACTTCTCAAATTATGTGATTTTCGGCATTATTTGAAAATTTGACAGTTTTGATTCCTCTATAGCGGCAAAACTATTGAAGCTAGGTTAAAATGGTTGACATATTTCCGAAAGGGCTGCTGCTGGACAATATAATGCAACAAACTGCAAGGCTGTACCTTTCGTAGTTCCAGAGTTATAGCCGGTACAATATGTGTTCCGTTTTTGACAAAATTCAAGATGGCGGCCAAACCACGTGACCTAGGATCAAAATGTTTGCATATTCTGGATCGCCATATCGCAATGCATATATGTAGTCACTTTCCCCATCCAAA
>JAVTVY010056703.1:0-30327 GCA_036873755.1 Hanleya hanleyi | reverse complement strand
TGAGAGTCACATATAAGAGACATTTTAAATGCATCACTAACCATTTCTGTTCCAATCAGGTATAATGGCCAATCGATGTTCGGCGGAAGTCAAACCCTGATTTTAATCAATTCCCTGGTTGGAAAGGAAGAAAAAAACGTTCTTTCTCTGGTCTGAGAATGGTTTCCTGCAGTGAGTATTCATATATATATTTGTCTTTTTACAGGCACATAATATAGTATTCTTATTAATGTGTTGTGAACTAGAAACCAGAATTTATGTTATTGCCATCATTTTGATATATTGCATGTCGTGATGAAACGAGCGATCTACTGTTTTATTATTGAAGTTAACGCATCTTCACCAATATTTGCCTCTTCTCACTCAAGATGAGCACAAAGGAGACAACATTCACAACAACAACATAACCGAAAGTGAACCAATTTTGGCAAAACCAAATGCCTTTTGAGGGGGGTGAGAAATTTGTAATTTTTTTAAAAGAAAATAAATTAAATAAACTAGAGGTTCCGCTTTGACCCTTGAGTTGCCGCCTTGGCATAAAGCCTATGCTAATTGTTTTTTTAAAGCAAAAACAAACGTCTCCCCCAACCCCCCACCTTGCCTTGAGTAGGCACATTATTTAAGGGAAAGTGCTATAAAATGTATGTAGCAATAAGCATCCTAAACAAAGCTGCACACCTGAAAATATTAATTGCGAAGAGTCGATTTTCAGTGTTGCAGTAGCCCAGTGAGGAGTCGAGATTCATATAGCAATGGGTGGATTTCCGACACCTACAGCGCCCAACCAATGCGAGATACATGTAATTGTGAAGCATCAATCATTTCTAAACTTATCACATTCCATACAAGAGGCACACCGGAAAAATACATGATGTACTGTATAGAACTGTCATGAATCTGTCTTCAGTAGTTTCCGAGATTTGAGGTGAATGAAAATTGGAGAGACAGACAGAAGTACATTTTGCATGAACCCACGCAAGCATTCACACCAAACCCTAATAGCATCATAAGACCATTCCAATGAAGGTTTCATCCAAGTTTGTGAAATTTCATCCAGTAGTTCTCCACATATGTTGTAGACCTGTATATACATGTAAAAAAGACGGACATCAGAAACAGATGGATGCACGCACATACACCAAAACCTAATCAGATGAGGGGGGGGGGGGCTATCCCAATGACGCTTCCATCCATGTTTGGTAAAATTTCATCCAGTTGTTCTCCAGATATCTTGCACACAAGGTATGTATACATGGTACATGGGTGTATATACATGTACAAGTAGATGGATGGACTAACAATGGACATGGATGAATGCACACACACACACTGAAACCTAAATCAGATGAGGGGGCTATCCCAACGAAGCTTTCATCCAAGTTTGATAAAATTCCGTCAAGTAGTTCTCCAGATATCTTGCAGACAAGGTCTGTATATGCAAGTACAACAAGTAGATGGGCAGACGGACGGACAGTGGACATGGATAAATGCACGCACACACACCAAAACCTAATCCGATGAGGGGGCCATTCCGATGAAGCTTCCAATCAAGTTTGGTAAAATTCCGTCAAGTAGTGTATATACATGTTCAAGTAGATGGACGGAAGGACGAACACTGGACACGGATGAATGCACGCACACGCACTAAACCTAATCAAATAAGGGGGCTATCCCAATGAAGCTTTCATCCAAGTTTGGTGAAATTCCGTCCAGTAGTTCTCAAGATATCTTGCAGACAAGGCCTGTACATACATGTACAATTAGATGGACGGACACCGGACACGGATGAATGCACGCACACACTCTAAAACCTAATCAAATAAGGGGGCTATCCCAATGAAGCTTTCATCCAAGTTTGGTGAAATTCCGTCCAGTAGTTCTCAAGATATCTTGCAGACAAGGCCTGTATATACATGTACAAGTAGATGGACGGACGAACGGACACCGGACACGGATGAATGCACGCACACATACTAAAACTTAATCAAATGAGGGGAATATCCCAATAAAGCTTCCATCCAAGTTTGGTGAAATTCCGTCGAGTAGTTCTCAAGATATTTTGCAGACAAGGTATTGGGGACGGACAGACATCCATCCAGACATCCATCCATCCATCCATCCAACCAGACAGACAGCCAGCACAAACACTAGATGTCTCCCCCCAACATAGTTGGGGGAGACTATGTTGGGAGAGACATAATTATTTGCATTGCAGCTAAGTACGATGTTACTTTGACCAGGTATAGGCCTACGCTATAATAGAACGTGGAACAGTTTCCTTATTGACATAACTGAATTGATGGTTTCCAGTTGGTGTAGTAAAAAGAAGATGTAGAATTTATAAAAGATAAAGAACAATCGTTGCAAATAGCTCACAGGTAAACGTTCACAGCTACAAAATTGCCTACGTGAGCTGCATGCATATACAAGTGAAATTTAGCGGACCGCGTAACTAAATAAAAGATAACCCGGGGCATCAATGCCACGACAAATACCCAATGCCCGTGATAAACTACGTAAACTGTTGGGTGCCTTCTTGAGAAGGATTCCCGCCAGCGCGGCACATCCACCGGAAGTGACATGAACACAATATGTCACGTCAGACTGTTTAGGCTACCATACACTCATTTGAGTTTTTTTCATTATGAGAGCGATGTATGCCTCCATGATTATTATCCATTACTATTTCTCCAGAATTACAAAAATGTGAATATGACGGGCGCGAGATTGATAGGTCTGGTGTTATCTCAATTTGAATGAATGTTCAAATTTGTTCATTAAATTGACAACTTTAGCAAAATAGTGGTGCCTCAGTTATTTAACCATATCTTGCCGGGGCAATTTGGGACATGTCCAGGCCTGGGGGGAAAACTTCTACAAGAAAATGTAAAAAAAACAAGATGGCTGCTGCGATGACTCATTTTCCAAAAGAAATGTTCGTCAAATTTTCATTTTTTTTTGTCGATTTTTTTTATTTTTCATATATTCGTTTTCTTCGCAAAAACTGCATGATAATTTAATAAAATAATAATCTGATTTGAAATAAAATAGTTCTTGTCCAATTTTCCTTCCAGGAAAGCTAAAATTTTGAAGAAAAATGACAAAAACATCACTCCCCACATGGCCGCTATTTTGAATTTACCCATGATGCTGTGCTCGGGGCTTGCAAATAGGTTCCAGGGGACCCTCAATATGATAAACTAGAAATCCACGGATTTTCAGCTCTCAACGCTTATTGTCGTTCCAGAAATAGGGTAGAAATGTTTGTAACGGGGGGGGTAATCCCCCGGGCCTGATAGGTTAAATTTTTCGATTGAACATAATTGGATAAAATGAGACAAATATCAATATCAGCAAACATAACATTACTTGGAAAACAGATGTACCACTATTTTCTGTACCTGGTTTCGAATCCCTATTATGAGTAATTTTCAATAAATAAACGGGTTTCTTTATAAAACTAGAGAAATCATGTATTGGAATTAAATAAACAGATTAGATGTGTTAACGGATAGTGATGCCCCTGCCCTGATTGCGCGGCACACGAGTGAATGGTCAGCTTAAGGCGATCTCCTCTCAATCAGGCCAATATTTGCCATCATAATATGATTTGGAAGGCTACAGTTTCACTTAAGTAAACATTTATTCCCCAAGATAATCTTATTTGGAGAAAGGATGTAATATTCGTGAAAAAAATATTGCGCCCACTTTCGCTATCACACCTGTTATATCACGGCACAAACATATCAGGGGAAAATCAAACGGAATATAATCAAAGAGAAGTTAGAAGAGGCAGTTGTCCATCTCTCCCTGACACGTCTTCCAGTTCCCTGTCGTTATGTTCATCCAAATCGTCAGCAACAGCCCCATGTAATGTCTCTACTCTAGCCAGACCGAGAGCCGAGATGAGCTTATCCCAGAAATATCGCTGTTCTGCGAGACTTTCACTCCAGACCAGGAAGACACTTGTATTCCACAGGTTTAGCAATGCCTTGGGCATGGCAGTGACAGGAACATCTTGCAATATGACGGGGATGATCACATCTTGTCTGCCTTCCTGAATCATCTTCATCCGTGCCATTTGGATTTCAAAGCGACACCAAGCAGATCTTACGAACGCGGGCGTTATCACTAGAATTGTCTTAAAGCTGCTGTTTATGGCATTCACAACATTCTCTTCAATAGTCAGACCGGGGATAAAGTCTCTGTCATAAATACACAGTTTATACCCGAGCTGGATTTCTTTTTTCTCAAGTGTGGGACGTAATGTATGGCACACCCATTGATAGTCCTCGTGACAATAGGCTATCAGGGCGTCGTATTTGTGCCGATCCTCGGCTTCCGCCTGGAGTTTTTTACAGAGTGTAATACACCAGTAGGTTATCGGCACCCGATATCGGAAACCAACAGCTGCCCCCAATAAACACACCAGTAACACGGAAGCTCCAAGAGCACCAAACGCAATCCAGAAGGAACTCACGCATTGTATTTTAAGGTCATTTAATGTCGATCGAAGACTCCGCATTGAAACCACAGATCCGTTGCTGAGAATACAGCTGTAGTTTCCGTGATTGTCATACTGTATACCTGAGGTCCAAATCCATTCCATGAAATCAAACGTTTTACAATTACAGGTGAAGGGGTTACCGGTCAGAAACAGTGCAAACTTTCCTCGCCTTTTAGCCATCGAATCGAGCAGTTGTCTGTCGCGTGATTCTGTACTGTATATTGCGTTAAATCGCATGTCCAGGTGTATTAGATTGTCTAAGGAATGTATAATTCGGGGAAACTCTGAAAATTTGTTATAACCTAGATCCAATGTTAGTAATTCCGTTTGGTGCATTAACAGTCCATCTGGTATATTTGTTAATCCACTATTGGCCAGATCGAGATGCTTCAAACGAGCGAGACTACGGAATAAAAGGCCAGCCGAGTGTGTCTGGAACGGAATCACTAGGTTTGTGTCTCTTGCTACCAATGTTGTCAAATTTGGGAAGGAATCCAGAAATATACGGGTTAAATCCGCGGAATATTCGTTTCCCGAGATATATAGAACCTGCACGCTTTCGAAGCCAATCCATTTCTTTCTATCTATTGTATGCAGACGACTTCCGCCGCGAAGACAAATCTCTAACCACCCCGCACAAGACATATGAATATGACTGAGGTTAAACATTTCCAAACGAGGTGGACAATGAAAGTAAGAGACTTCGGTAATGTTAGAAATCGCAGTCGTTATTGTTTCATGTCGTCTGTAGCCATCCAAATTCGGCTGCCTTCTAAGCCAGTCAGTGATTTCTACGTGCCTAAGAGTTGGAAAGGTATTTATATAGAAGTACATACCTACAATTACCGCCCGTTGAAGATAGAAATCTTTAAAGCGAAACTCTTCCAAGCACTCTGGCTGGCGGAACGTCAACAGGGCACTGGCATCAAAATATACTAACATATTGCCACTTAGGTCGAGTGATCGAACACAAATATCTTTCAGATACCCAAACATATCCTTTGTTAGGGAGAGATCTGAAAGCGGGGAATTTTCAGAATTTTCCCTAGATAAGTCTATAGACGTTAGATTTCGACCTACTAGCCCCCCAAGAGATCTCATAGCACCTGATAACCCAAGGGGATTGTTGGCGATGTTCAAGATTTTCAAGTTGTGAAAATGTACAAAGGTCTTTGGTTCCATTTCGGAAATTCCACAGTTTGATAATATCAACGTGGTTACTGTTGAATTTTCAAAAACTGTGAATGTCTCTGTGAATGTCTCTGTATGTCTCTGTGAATGTCTCTGTGAATAAAGCATCGAGGGAACAGTAGCTAGTGTCTCCACTGCTTGAAAGAGTCTTAAGTCGACGAAGTTTCGCGAAACCATTTCCGAATTTCACATTTTTTAGCATGTCCATATAGAGCTCTTCCAGCGAACCCAGGGAGGACAAGGCGACATCCGGATAGGTGACGTCGGGAGTAATTGGATCTCTACCTTGGCGGATGTCCAAAACTTTTAAGCTCTCAAGCGGAAGGAAAACTTGTACGGGATATTCCGAATACGACAATGGGTTGTATTTCAGGTAAAGACAAATTAATTTGGATAAACCCATGAAAGCTTTGGGTTCAAGTCGACTGATGTGATTGTTAGACAGGTCTAGTGACAAGAGATCTTTAAGACGAACAAACACAGAGTCGTTAACTGACGTCAGCGAATTGAATGAAATATCCAGGGTCTGACAGTCGTGAGGAATGTTCAGTCCAGTAACAGTCTTGATTTCTTGATGCCGGTAATCACAGTTTATAGTTACATACTCACTCTTGACACATCGACCGTCACCTGTCACCGCATTTCTCATCAATTCATGTAATATTAGAAGAATTGTTATTAGCAAAACATCGGGAAAAACTCTTCTACTGTTGATGGTAGACAGACCCGCTTCGTGCCTTCTTTGCGCCATCGTGACTAGTGGACTGTCAGTGGCCAAATACATGAATTTCCTGTGAACTGTCGGTTTTCAAATAATCTGGAAGTAAAGATATATTCTATGTATGTCATATCTCTGTCTTTTTGTTGAGAGCACCAACACGTATATTCTCTATGCAAAAGCTAATTTATGTCACATATAACTTCCGCATTGAAAACCCCAGTGAAATACATCTCTAATTTATTCAATATTTGCTTCCTTGTATTCCTCAAAGTATTATCAAGAACACACTTTAACTATTGTCCATTTACCAAAAGTCTTTGTGATTTTTTTTTGTGGCAGAAAAAAACATTTGCGGCTTAATGCCATAAATACTCTAATAATATATCCGAGATACCACCTACTGTTAACATCGACTCAGGGGTACCCACTATGAACGAGCCAAGCCAGAACTCGGATATACACAACAACGTATATTCAGCAATTCAATTCAATTCAATTCTTTATTCGACTTAGGCAAAATTATGCCTCTCGTCTCAATATACATATACAAATGGTTGCGGACTGTCGTACGTGTATACTAAAACAATTTACACTAGATAACTAACTTACTTACAATACTATAGTTATACAAGACGATGGACGATTATGCGTCTCTTAATAACATTGCCTCAAATATATTTCACCAGTTTTCTCAAAGCACCTTGCTGATTGTTGGAAAATAGTGTTACCAATTTAAACACGCTTGGTTTTTGATAATAATATTGCTTCATACATGTATATTGACGTCTTAAATTATTATAGAAAGGGCACACTAATATAAAATGATACTCATCTTCTATTACATTCATATCGCATTTCTCGCATATACGTTCTTTTCTGTCCAATCTGTTGCTTCCATGCCTTCCAGTTTCTATTTTTAGTCGATGTGCGGATGTTCTCAACCTAGTAAGTGCCGATCTGTGTTTAGTATTCAATACTTTTGTTAGATAGGGTTCCATACATAGATCTTTTTTGAAATAGCTATAGATATATAATTTAGGTGAATTTAGTCCTGCAAACCACGATGTAAGAAAAATATCTTTTGCTCTGACTTTAAACTCCTGCATAAATTTCTTGCCGTTTACCGAATTCTGAAATATCCACACATCCCCGTAACCAAACGTATTTAAAATATTTTGTACTGAGGACGCCCGATTGGGGTTTCCAATCCCAGCAAAATGTACGAGGTTTTTATAAACATTACTCAATATACAATTGCTAGTGGTCGATACAATTTTCAACCAAAATTTGATAATACGTACAACCCTAGTGTAATAAAGTGGAATTCTTCCTAATTCCCCATACACAGCGGCACTATTTGTCGAAATGTTTACATCAAGTATATTTTTACAAAATTTCAAATGAATACGTTCGATCGGACGACATGCCTGAAAGCCCCATACTTCACATGCATAATTCAAAATGGAAGCTACACAAGTATCGAACAGTGAGCAGGATACACTTGGTTGTAAGTGATACTTTCTTACCTTACACATGAGACAATTCAGAGCCTTAAGACCTTTATCTGCAAGTGTCTGTTTAGCCTGAGCAAATTTGCAATTACTGGTTATAACTAATCCTAAATATACAAATGAATTTACTAACTCTAATGTACAATGATTGTAGTTCCATTTTTCATGAGACTTAGTAACACCGCCTTTCCGAAAAACCATAACCTTTGTCTTTTCTATATTGACTTCTAACCCAGAGTCTTGGCTATATTTATATAGTAGGTCGAGTTTATCTTGTAATCCTGCGACTGTTTCAGAGAAAATTACCAGATCGTCTGCATACAAAAACAGCATTATTGTCAAATCATTTAACTCTACACAATCGTTACTGTGATTCAAAAAATGAGTCTCGAGGTCTTCAATGAAAAGAGAAAATAAAATAGGTGACAAAACTTCACCCTGTCTTAGTCCGTTGTTACAATCAAAAAACTAGTTTTCCTTCCCATATGATAGACACAGGATTTTACAGAGCTGTACATAGTCTGCAGTATCTTTATCATTTTACCTCGTATCCCGTATTTGATCAATTTGTACCACAATATATTTCTATTCACCGTATCGAAGGCCTTCTTAAAATCCACAAAGGCACAATACAGCCTCTTATTTTGGTTTAAGTAACTAGTTATTAATCCATTTAAGGCAAAAAATGCATCTACTGTACCTACCCCAGGTCTGAAGCCAAATTGTACATCCGATATGATATTTCCGCTTTGTGACCATCTTGTAATTCTAGAATTCAGAACATTAGTAAAAATCTTTGATAGACAGCTTGTGAGAGTTATTCCCCTGTAATTATTAACATCATTTTGATCTCCCTTTTTATGTATAGGTAATATCATCCCCTCGGTCCACAGACTAGGAAAGTGTCCGGAGTCAAAAATTGCGTTAAACAGTACTACTAATACTGGTGTCAAAATTTCAGAACCATATTTAAAAAATTCATTTAGCATATAATCCAATCCATGTGTTTTATCTGCCTTATAACTTATAGATTCTGTAACTTCTTCAAAAGTAATTCTCTCATCTAGTTCATCATAAATAACTTCATCTTTAAATTCATCCACAGGCTTATCCTTTATATTATTCAAATCTTTGATACAATTCAGGTCTTTAAAAAAATCATGAAAACTTTGTGCATCTATATTAGTCTGCGTGTGCCTCTTCTCCTTCTGTATATATCTCCAAAACTCTTTTGGATTTGAATTTCTCAAATTGCTCAATTCTCTAGCTTTCTTTGCCCTGTATTTTCTTTTGGCTTTTTTGCAGAAACTTTTATATGATTTTTTACACTGATACATGTTGATTCTATCAATATCAGTATAATAATTATTATAATTCTTCAGGGAATCCATGTAATCTTTCTTCTTACTTCGACAAGAAGAACCACTCAGCGCTTTTAGACGGCCTGGTGCTGAACCTTACCTCACGGGCATTCACAGTTGACACCACCTTAAAGAGTTGCTCCGAAATTTCGTATATAATTTTTGTCACATTTTTTACAGCTGAGTCGACGCCTGTTGGGTTCAATTGCATAGAGTGTACAGTTTTCCACAAATCATCTCTTGATGCTTCTAATGCTTTAATATATTCTGCAGACTGGTCAGATTTCCACTTCATTCTCTCTATAGTGTAAAAATCTGAGTTAACATCATTGAGTTTTCTACCGCATGATCACAGACTATAATACACAGGTGAATGGGGAGACCACTCAGTTTGAGATTCACCCGCAAACACAGGGGATAATGCGTTTCCAGCTTCGTCTATATATTAATTAACAGCATCTGTATAGGACAAAGAGCTATTTTTGGTTTCTCAATTTGATAGAACTGGACAAATTGTATGCCAGCATTCACAATAACAAAAGTTCCCATACATAATTCCTTCAGACTGAATCTACTAATCTAATACGCGTGTACAAAATAAGCGAGTGGGTGAGAGTGAGTGAGTGAGTGAGTGAGTGAGTGAGTGGTGAAATTTGTGAGCAAGTGATGAATGTGTGAAGAAGTGAGTGAATGAGCAATTGAGTGAAGCAGTGAGGATATGCGGAAGGGAGAGAATATGAGTGGCAAAGTGACCGAGACGGTGTGTGGGGAATTGAGTGAAAGAGCCAATGAGTGAGGAAGTGAATGGGGAAGTGAGTGAGGATGTAAGTGAGCGAGTAATTAACTACACGTACTTTTTATGCGGAAATAATGATATTTTTCATTTAACCTGCCAAAGTGTCACTGTCCGGCATGTCCGGAGGGTATTCCCCACATCTCCATTTCTCGAATAATTCCTTTCTCTACTTGAGACTCCAGCTCAATCACTGCCAATCTTGTACACGCTTCGGAGTTCATTAGCTGTCTTCAATATTTTATTATTCAGAAGTGAAAAATCACACATAACGGCTCGATCGAACATAAGCAACGCTGTAGTTCACTGCCCCACCATGATCACTCCTACAAAAGGAGAGGTTCGTTGGCGGTGTTAAATAGAACGTCAGCCGGTCCGAACCGACAACGTTGATCTGGACTCATGTGGTCAAACTGTACATATACATCAATACACATAGAACACCGATCTCTCACACCAGACGTGACCCGTAGTACTTCCTTCCTGTTAACTGTCAAATGACTATGCTCAGTGGGTGGACCTTGGGCGAAGACAAATCAGCAGTATTTCATCATATACGGATAACAAGTACTAAGCAATAACATGAAATGTAGTCAGACAGAAGTCATCATTACCCAACACATTTATAATTCTTTTTTTTCGAAAATACACTTTTATCCCAAAGAGCACTCAAAAATCTGATAGACCAAACTCGCGTTTACTTTGGGTCCCCAAATCATCCTACAGCACCGAGGTAGACCTTTATAGCAGTCTGGTATACTCTCAAATAGTCTTCAGATAACACAGAAACTTTGAACAGTGATCATCGTGGGCGTTGGGCCAAGGTTGGCCGCCAACGAAGGTCCAACGACCGTTTGCTAGCTGACTGCCAACGACAGTCAACGTCGGGCCAACGTTGACAACCAACGTAGTGCCGACGTTGAGCCACCGAGCAAAATGCAGTTGGTCCAACTTTGGGAACCAATGCCAAACCAATTAACCATGATGGGTTATTTATTTCATACTTGCAGGATATACATGTAGGCTGTTATTCATTTTCCTCAAAATAAACGGCAATAATAACAATATTCTAACAGAAACCTGAAAACTGTTAACTTTGTCAGTGCATGTATATGCATGTATTGGATCGATCAGTGACCGAGAAGATAATCAAAAAGAGCATTCACTGCTCACTGGGACCGGGAACATGAAATGAAAGATGCCCAGAATAGTATGCGAGGTAGATGCCGGAGGGTAGGAAGGCCAAATTTAGTATTTACCATAACAAACCTCCTCATACATGATTCGTTCATATTAAATCTACCTCACTATATTCTACTATTTTGCGTATCAAATAAGCGAGTGAGTAAGGAAGTGAGTTAGGGAATGAGTGAGGAAATTCGGAAGTGAGTGAGGCAGTGAATGAGGCAGTAAGTGAGCGAGTAATTAACTGCACGTACTTTTTTACATAAATAATGATAATTTCGATTAAACTTTCCGAATTATCACTGTCCCACTCGTTTTCGTCACCTCCACATTTCGCGAATAAGTCCTATTTCGGCTTGAGACTCCCCACTGTCAATATTGTATACGCTACTGAGTTTATTAGCGGTTTTCATAATTTCGCCATGTAACTATATGCTAATTATTCCGGTGATCAACTGAATTCAGGCGATCCATGGGAAATGTCCGAGTTTAGTGATTGACAATATCGAATCAGTAAAGCAAGAAGAGTTGAAAGGGAAGGTACTACATATATTTTATAAGATGTACTCGACCATGAGTACTTCCTACATAATCAAATTGGCGTCAGCATAAAATTATGCCGAGTCCTTTCACGGTTTATCTTATGTCAGCCGAGGACAACCCAGCTTATAAAATCGTTACACAGGGTAGTTAATTCAAAGCGTAGAAAGTTCGAGTGAGCCCCATTATTATATTTGGTTAAACTCAAGCTTCGTAAAAAATTACCGCTAAGTATCCTTTCTCACAGAGAGAGGTGAGGGTGTCCTATGTGTACAACAGGAATATTACGTTTCACTCCATACCTGCTTCCAGACTGACAATTGGTCTTAAAAAATCGAAAGCTGCGAATGAAGAACCTTCAACTTTTGACATTGCATTTCCACCGGTAACTCGATGTATGTTGACGGAATCCATACACCAGACCATCGATTCCTTGCCGTACTTGTGTCATTCCCGAAAGATCGCGCTATACATCCTAGTCTGGTCGACATTTTATTGGACATTTTATTGAACGGGATGGCTTTTCAGGAATAACATAGACCCAGCAAGAGAGGATTGTATGCAAGTATACGAACGTTTCGCACCTATATCACAGAGCTGACATTCCACTGAATGAGCTTTTGGAAAAGCACTACCAGAAATTGCAAACGGTGTGGCATACACTGAATTTCCCTTGCACTTTGAAGTTGACCACACGCGAAACATCTACGATTGACGAGAAACACTGAAGAGTTATTGTACGCGACACGTTCTGATTCTTTACCTAAAAGTAGAAAAAATTCCATCTCGTGTGATGGTGACTTTAATTGTTATCTGTACGTAGCGAGATTCTGCTGATGGACATTTAGTCCCCGGGGCTTATCCTTCGTACAAACCATTGCGATTATAGTTATTTTTGATTGTAGTTCAAGGTAGCGATTGAATCGATTGGTCGGCGTCGGGCTGACAGATCTATACTTGAGTTATTAATAAGAAATTGCATTCTACTAACATTTTTTCCCATTTGGACGGTTTCTTTAATTCATCAGTTGTTTATGATACAATGCGTGAATACCGATTTTTATCCCATCGGCATATCTGCCGGATGGGATCATGTCGTCACTCTGTCCGGCTGGCTGGCTGGCGTGACCGCTCTAAAAAGTCAACCGTTCCAGCTAGAGTCTTCAAATTTGGTATACTGCATTGTTGGATGGTAAAGCACAAGCCTATTGAAATTGGGCACATTTAGTTGATTTTTGTGGTTTCCATGGCAACATAACGAAAAATATCCATATAACGACGTGACCGTTCTAAAAGGTGAACCGTTGCAACTGGAGACTTCAAATTTGGTATACTGCATTGTTGGGTGGCAAAGCACAAGCCTATTGAAATTGGGCGCATTTAGTTGATTTTTGTGGTTTCCATGGCAACATAACAAAAAATATCCACATGGTGACGTGACCGCTCTCAAAGGTGAACCGTTGCAGCTAGAGACTTCAAATTTGGTATACAGCATTGTTGGGTGGTGAAGCACAAGCCTGTTGAAATTGGGGACATTTTGGTGGTTCTTGTGGTTTCCATGGCATCAAAATGAAAAATATCCACAATACGACGTGAATGCTCTAAAAGCCGAACCGTTGCAGCTGCAGACTTCTAATTTGGTATACAGCATTGTTGGGTGTTAAAGCACAAGGCTATTGAAATTGGGTAAATTTGGGTGTTTTTGCTGTTTCCATGGCAACATAATGGGAAATAAGTGGTTGTTACCTGTAACCATATCTGGTCTGAGCGATTTGAGGTGTACCGCAGCCTGTGGAGGGGCGGAAAGTGCCCCCTACATATTTTCGCTACCCTAAGGCTAGAGTGATGAAACTTGCCACACTACACCTTTGGGCCAAGTCCAAGGTGGCCACCAGTGACGTCATTTTGAAAAAAAGATATTTTTTGAACGATTTTCAATCAGATTTTTTGATAATTTTTATTTATGTGTGTTCTTCACAAAAACTGTATGATAAATTAGTAAATAATAATCTGAGCCGAATTTTTTAACCCTATCTGGCCTGGGCGATTTGGGGTGTACCACAGCCGGGGGGGGGGGCGGAAAGTGCCCCCCCCTATATATTTTCGCTATTGCTAAGGCTAGAGGGCTGAAACTTACCACACTATATCTGTGGGTCAAGCTCTACAGGAAAATGTAAAAACAATCCAAGATAAGATGGCCACCATGATGATGTCACTGTAACGTCATGTTTTCAAAGAGCATTTTCGGATTTTTTTATTTTTGTTTTTCTTCGCAAAAGCTGCATGATAAATTAGTAAATAATAATCTGTTATGAAATAAAATAAGTTTTGCCCACTTTTCGATACAGAAAAGCAAAAATTTTGAAGAAATATTACGAAAAGATCACTTTTTCTGGTACCCCACATGGCCGCCATTTTGAATTTACCCATGATCCTCTGCTCGTGAGGTTATGCAAATAGGCTCACAATGACCCCAATATGATATCCTATAACGTCACGAAATTTCAGCTCTTCATTTTTTCGCGTTCCGGAGATATCGCAGAAAGTTAGGTAGGGAAGCATTTTGACCCCCGCCCCCTTCCCCAGGACTGGCAGGGTTAATGGGGGAAGGGAGAGATGGGGTGAAATCAGGGGGTGTTTTTTGGTGATGCTAAGACATATGGGTTCAGTAAAATGCATAGAATCGCGTTGAATCAACATGCTGAATTTTTGTGTAACTTTTGAAGAAATATGACGAAAACATCACTTTTCTGGTACCCCACATGGCCGCCATGTTGAATTTACCCATGATCCTCTGCTCGGGGGGTCATGCAAATAGGCTAAAAATGACCCCAATATGATAATCGGGGTTGGAAGGTAAGGGAACCTCCATGTCAGATTTGCAATGTAGAAGTAGAATTATATCTGATCCAAGAACGAAAATTCTCAGTTTAATATCTTTGACGACATGCACATAATGCTAGCTCTTGCTGGCATCGATTTGGATATTGCGATGACTACGAGGGCGGCAGGCTGAAGTCAATTCAAAACGTCTACCATGGAGCATGCATGGCATTCACATCGTCGTCTGTAAGCAACCTGTAACCATCTGGGTCATCTATACGCGGTAAGACTGACCCTGGGATCGCGTGTATCCATTTCAGACTACTTTCGGCAACTGCAAGAGGGAATCTCCAGAAATCAATACCACGTGACTTCGTCAGCCAATCCGCTAAAGTCTACCGACGTAACCCCAACGTAACCCCAACGTAACCCGCCATTTTCGAGTCATGTGATGATCTACTTGTTCAAAATTAAAGATCTATCACACCTCTTGGATGATACAAAAGTTATTCATACCTATATATTTTGTAAGCCCAGGCAATATCTGTTTCCGAGGTATGTATGAAAACCTGTAACTTATCAGAGTTTTCGAGTCTGTTCTCCGCCGGATGAAGGCCGAACAGAATCCGGTAAAACATCGGATATCGCTCCGCGATAATGGAGACACACGATTCGCAAGCCATCTTATGGATGGCGAAGTGTACGCAAATGCGTCTGTAATGCGGAGTCAGATTGTCGTCACAGGGTGATTCTGAACAACAGGGCTATGGGAGAAATACATGTACAATCACTTCTTTACGATGGTTTCATGCTATTTATGTGTAAGAGAATCTTATATAGCTTGATCATGGGATGATGATTTCCACTCGAGTGAAGGACAATGCATCCCAACTGAGCCGCCGACCATATAATGTAACCATATCTGTCCTGAGCTTTTTGGGACCTGTCCAGGCCTTGGGTGGGGGAACATTTCGCTGAAATTTATCATAATATACCCTTGTGTCAAACTCTGCCAGAAAATGTAAAAACAAATCATAGATGGCCGCTTTGACGAAGGGGGCTATGAGAATAGGCCCAGAATGACCCCAATATATTAAACTAAAAAGTCGCACAGGGTCAGCTTTCATTTTTTTTTTCGTATATAGGGGAGAAAGTTTGTTGCCCCCCCCCCAAAAAGGCCAGGTAGGGGTAAATCATTGCTTATCAGGGTTTTTTTTTATAAAAAGAGAGAAACGGTGGTGGGGCGCATCATGTCTGCAGCTCGTGTCAAGCGTCGTGACTGCCCACCTGTGTCGCTAGCGCTCATCCCACACACGTGTGTGGGATAAATTATCTCAACACGTTATCCAGGATAGGGTTTACGGAGTATTATAAGGGGAAATTTATTGACAGTTCATACTTCCGTGGTATGGCATATCTCCTTTGTTATTCTTATTTTCCGGTTGAATCTAACTCACCAAATATTTCTTCCGTATCAGGATTTAAAAAAAAAAGACTACATGCGAAGCAACAATAATCATGAATTCTGTGGAACTTGAGTCCTTTTAGCCTTGGAATAAACTTTAGACTATCCCTCCAAAACAGAGACAACGGCAAACTATTCGTAAAGACGATAAACTAGTAAATATTAATGTGATGTGAAATAAAATACTTTTTGCCCACTTTTCATCGCTGAAAAGTAGAAATATTGAAGAAATATGACGAAAATATCACTCTTCGGGTACCCCACGTGGCCGCCATCTTGAATTTTCCCATGATCCCCTGCTCGGGGGTTATGCAAATAGGCTTCAAATGACCCCAATATGATAAACTATAAAGTCATGCAGATTCAGCTCTCCATTTTTTGTCGTTCCGCAATATACCCTTGGGTCAAGATCTACCAGAAAATGTAAAAAAATCCAAGATGGCTGCTTTGATGACGTCACAGTGACGTCATTTTCAAAAACGACATTTTTTGGTCGAATTTTCGGTCGGATTTTTCGAAGTTTTTATTTATGCAATTTCTCCGCAAAAACTGCATGATAAATTAGTAAATATTAATGTGATGTGAAATAAAATAGTTTTGCCCACTTTTCGTTGCAGAAAAGCAGAAATTTTGAAGAAATATGACAAAAACATCACTTTTCTGGCACACCACGTGATCGCCATCTTGAATTTACCCATGATCCTCCGCTGGGGGGGTATTCAGATAGGCTCAAAATGACCCCAATATGATAAACTATAAAGTCAAAGAGTTTCAGCTCTCCATTTTTTGTCCTTCCGAAGATAGCGCAGAAAGTTTGGTAGAGGGGGCCATTTCACCCCACCCCTCAGGCCAGGTAGGGTAAAAAAAAAGAAGATATTTTGGACGATTTTTTGGTCAGAAATTTTCGATTTTTTTATGTATGTGTTTTCTTCACACAAACTACATGATTAATCAGTTAATAATATTCTGATATGAAACAAAATGGGTTTTACCCAGAAAAACAAAGATTTTGAAGAAATCTGACGAAAATATAAATTTTTTAGTACCACACAAAACGAAAAGTGGGTCGGAAAGAGACCCGCCGCCCAGGATGGGAAGGGTTAGATAATGTGCATTAATTATCTAGGGTTATATAATGTGCATTGATAACCGCACATCACAACCAATGTAACTGGTCAGTACTCTTCAGAGATTATACTGTACTGTAAGCAATATGACTGGGCAGTAATGTAGATAACTGAAAAGTATTGGAAAGTTCACAGTAGGCCTGCTAAGCTGTCACGGACTAGTATACTTCTCAGCTATCTCAAAGAACAGTGACTGAAAATAACCGAACAGTACTGAGCTTTTAGATACCGCACAGTACTGCTCGCTTACTGCTCAGTACTTACACTTACTGTGGAACTTTCTGAAAGAGTTCCATGCTGAATTGTACCACAGTTACATAGTACCTTGACAGTGAGGGTTTGCATGTGTACCCTCCTCGAGTGCTTCATCGAATAGCGCTGTCCGACAAAAACGTAAAAATGATGCATGGGCCATATTTTTTTTGTGGACAACAACGTCGACTCTAGACTGAAAATCGGTTTGACAGTTGCCTTCAAATTATAATCGCAGGTCAGATAAGATCAAGATTTGCCATCTTGCCATCAATAGTGTGTCATCTACACCTCTGTACTTTTCAATGTATGATATGACCTGTTCCACATTCAATTGTTGTCTTGTAGTTTTGTAATTGTGTATATACCGGTACCATAGTTTGTTGTTTCCTTTCTCGCTGTGTTGTACTTTCAACCATTTAAGTGAGATGATTTCACCTACATGTATGTACATGTATATTAAACTACCTGTACCCTCACTCGATGGATTAGCCACTCTCTGAAGATGAAGACAGTTGCCTTTGAAAGCTAAGAGAATACACTACGTATCGTATTGCAGTAATAGCTTTATTTATTTTGAGTTTAGTTGACTCGCTCCACACTGGGATATTTAATAGATGTATTAATTCTGTAGATATTTAATTTCGTGATAATGAATCTAACTGCAAAAATCTGCAACTCTGCACGCTGTCATCTTCATACCCATATCTACGTCTCCGTTTACACTGCGAATTAGAATTGATATATCGGCCCACCGGCTTTGTCCAAATAATTTATAAACAGACACATGATGTCATTAATCAAAAATCAATTTGAATTTCAAAATGGGCCGTATGAGTGGGCTATTGATTGACTGTCCTATGTATCTGGCCACGCCTACAGCCATATAAGGAGGATCGAAGTGACCACTGAGAGAATACGTCACCCTACACACAATCGTCGGATAGGTTCTGATTGGTTTATCTCTGGGCTGTAGATGAAATTTACAACACATATCAAGAATCGTTAGATTCTTGGTATGTGCTTTAGAATAGGTTTACCAGAAGACTAATCTGTGAAGTCATATGACGCAGTCAGTATGTCGGCACCTCTTCCCACTTCCCTTATATGTGTTGTAATTTGAATAGTTTAGGTGTTGAGATCAATGAAGGCTAATTCGAAGTGTTTTCGGAAAACTATACTTGGGTGTGAAGATGGTATGCTGTATGCCGTAATTTAGGGATATAATTCATGAAAGAGGAATAATGGCCGACCACTTGCCGATTCCCCGCTATTGGAAATCCTGTAAATTCACCTCGCTTCCTCTTTCGCTGTATTGTAAACCCTATTGTGACATTAGGGACAACTGTGACACGAGAGGTAACGCTCAGGTGAAGTTATTGGTGAGTCCCATTGTTTAATGTTCAGTCACAGAAGTACCCTAAAACAGACAGCTGTTGTTTGAGAGTACAGCGTGGATTTTCTGGTGTTTTATTTCCCGGTCCCTTCTGACCCAAGGGTTATTGAGCTAGTGACGCGCCGGCGATTGCATTCACAGTGGATTATTTTTATGTTCCTGATTTTCCAGTCTAACGATAGGTGATGTGTCACTAGGGGAAACACGAATGCGTCAATACGCACTATAATGGACACAAATGTTCAAGCTATTGTAAAGTTGGCATAAAATGAGCCGTTACTTAAATGTATGCCTTGTACAAGGAAACATGTTTAACAAAATAATTCATTCATCTATTTTATAAAAAAAAGGATATATTTGTTAACTTCAAGGAGGCAGTCTCCAATTATATATACTGATGTATGTTCCTTGGTATCTGTTACTGCATAATCTAAGTCATAAACTTATATTTATAACCATCCCTACAAAATTATTTCAGATCCATCGCTAAGACTTTTTTAACCCTATCTGGCCTGGGATTATTGGGACGTATCCTGACCTGGAAGGGGGGGGGGAGGGGGAGCGAAATGCCCCCCCCCCATCTAATTATTTTACTTACCCCTTGAGCTAGGGGGCTGAAACTTACCACACCATACCCCTGTGTCAAGCTCTACCAGAAAGTGTAAAAAATCCAAGATGACATCTTCGATGACGTCACAGTGACGTCATTTTTATTTTTTGGTCGATTTTTCGGTCAGATTTTTCGAATTTTTTATTTATGCAATTTCTCCGCAAAAACTGCATGATAAATTAGTAAATATTAATGTGATGTGAAATAAAATAGTTTTTGTCCGCTTTTCATCGCGGAAAAGCAGAAATTTTGAAGAAATATGACAAAAACATCAATTTTCTGGTACCCCACGTGGCCGCCATCTTGAATTTATCCATGATCCTCTGGTCATGCAAATAGGCTCAAAATGACTCCAATATGATAAGCGATAAAGTCACGTAGTTTCAGTTCTCCAAATTTTTTTCCGGAGATGACGCAGAAAGTTTGGTAGCCCCCCCGGCCAGATAGTGTTAAGACTTGTTTTCGAAAGCATGAAACACGTGTACAAATTCATGGTATTTACACCGCAATTTCACCAAAGCCCTATCAGATCGCCGATTTATTGATATGTACTTTGCCACAAGCTTCCCGGCCGATATTCCGCTAACCAGATCTGGACAATTAAGTTTAACTTAATTCAGTTGCAGTAAACTGTCACTAATTCGATTCTCTAAAAGAAATGTTCCTCTCATTTTCTCCAGTAAGGCAGTATGTAGGGCACCATTGGGTAATAGCCATACAAAAGCCTCAATAAGAGAGAGGTGACGGGGTTGCCAATGTGGAGGCTAAGAATGTCCGGTGGCTAAGAGTGTCCGCCTCCTATCTTCTAACCCAGCTAGGACACTTTTCTCGATATTGGGGATAAGTGTCCGTCCTTGGTTGCAATAGAAAAGGATATGAGAAGGGCCATTCATCACCGGGACATTCTTAGCCATCACACCGGCAACAGCTTTAATGAATTCACTCCCAAATATATATGTGGGATTGCCATCCCCAGTACTGCTAGAATACATTCCTACTTGAATCCAAGAGATCGTTCAAACATTAAAGAAATTTATATATAGGTCCTCACTTTACGAAGAAACATTCCCCACAATGCGACACCCGGGAAGATTAATTTTAGACACTACGTTCATACGGGGGAGTGAGTCCAGAAAGGCTATTACATGAGGCTCAACACGGACGGTCTCGCTGTGTTCCTGTAGATAAGTATTGCATCAATCACTAACGATTCTTGACGACTGAGCCTTGAAATTTTTGTATTTACCTAGGCAGTACACAACTCAAATTCCAATCAAGCGAAATGGAAACACACGCGTGTATGGCAAGCCTTTTAACCCTATCTGGGCTGGGCGATTTGGGATGTACCGCAGCCTGGGGGGGGGGGAGGCGGAAAGTGCCCCCCCTCCCCTATATATTTTCGCTATCGCTGAGGCTAGAGGGCTGAAACTTACCACACTATATCTTTGGGTCAAGCTCAACAAAAAAATGCAAAAAATCCAAGATGGCCGCCATTATGACGTCACTGTGACGTCATTTTCAAAAAGAGCATTTTTGGACGATTTTTCGGTCAAAATCTCCGAATTTTTTATTTTTGTTTTTTCTTCGCAGAAACTGCATGATAAATTAGTAAATAATAATCTGATATGAAATAAAATAAGTTTTACCCAATTTTCCGTACAGAAAAGCAAATTTTTTTAATAAATATGACGAAAACATAACTTTTTCTGGTACCCAACATGGCCGCCATTTCGAATTTACCCATGATCCCCTGCTCGTAAGGTTATGCAAATAGGCTCAAAATGATCCCAATCATGATCTCAAAATGATAGCCTATAATGTCACGAAGTTTCAGCTCTCCATTTTTTGGCGTTCCGGAGATATCGCAGAAAGTTTGGTAAAAAGTTTGGCAAAATGCCCCCCCCTCCCCCAGGCCTGGTAGGGTTAATGGGGGAAGGGATGGAGGGGGAACAAATCAGGGGGTGTTTTTTGGTGATGCTAGGACATAAGTTTCGGTAAAATGCAGTGAATCGCGTTGAATCAACATGCTGAATTTTTGCGTAATTTTTGAAGAAATATGGCGAAAACATCACTTTTCTGGTACCCCCACATGGCCGCCATTTTGAATTTACCTATGATCCTCTGCTCGAGGGTCATGCAAATAGGCTCAAAATGACCCCAATATGATAATCTGAAACGTCACGGAGTTTCAGCTCTCATTTGTTTTGTCGTTCCGGAGATACGAGCAAAAAACCAACAGGGGGAGGGGGGGGAAAGTGCCCTCCCTCCCCCCCTCCAGGCCAGGTAGGGTTAACACGCACGAATCCAATCCATTTCCACGAAGTTTTCACCAATATTCCAAGGTTTTCTATATCTCAAAACGGCAGTATATATAAGAGCCTAAGAAGATATTTTCTACGTGAAGTAACGTACAGCTTAAGTTCTGGAGTTAGTTATGAAAACATCACCTGGGCAGCTGTTTGGGATTGGTTGTTCAGGTTATTTCATAGGAAGGTTCTCACGGGATAGTCAGTTTGAACATTTCTTCCTTTGTCCCCGAATACGTGATATTTGAAAAGAGAGCTAAGTCTTGGAATTGGCAAACACGTGAGTAGATTCATCACATATACTGCATATCTGGTTCATTAGAACGTATTCAGGTATTTTTTAGGTTTACAAAACTTCAAAACCACACGACTGAAAGGCTCGCATCATGAGATTCTAATCTGGCTATATATTAACCCTACCAGGCCGGGGGGGGGGCGGCAAAATGCCCCCCCCCCCCCCTTCCCCCTACCAAACTTTCTGTGCTATCACCGGAATGACAAAAAATGGAGAGCTGAAACTCTGTGACTTTATAGTGTATCATATTGGGGCCATTTTGAGCCTATTTGCATACCCCACGTGGTGTACCAGAAAAATGATGTTTTCGTAGTTTTTCTTCAAAATTTCTGCTTTTCCGCCATGAGAAGTGGGCAAAATCTATTTTATTTCACATCACATTAATATTTACTAATTTATCACGCAGCTTTCTTGGAGAAATTGCATAAAAGAAATATTCGAAAAACCTTACCGAAAAATCGACCAAAAATGCCGTTTTCGAAACTGACGTCACTGTGGCGTCATCAAAGGGACCATCTTGAATTTTTCACATTTTCTGGTAGAGCTTGACACAAGGATATAATGTGTTAAGTTTCAGCCCCTAGCTCCAGGGGTAAGACAAATAATTAGGGGGGGGGGGGGCGAGATGACCCCTCCCGAGTTCTGGACAGGTCCCAAAAAGCTCAGGCCAGATAGGGTTAAGGATAAGGAGTAGATACGTTTACATAGTTGAAACTCCCTGCTACGTTTGTGAATTTTGTTGTTGTTGTTGTTGCTGTTGTTTTAATTCTGCACAAAACCTGCTGTTTCATACAGACAAATACAGTATAGACATACCGTAAAACAAAAACAAAAGACGTAAAACAGCCTCGGGGTTCTCACCGCTTGGGCTCGGGAGCTGAAACTTACGACACTATATTCTTGGGGCAAGCTCTTCTCCAAATTATAAAAAAAATCCAAGCTAGCCTCTTTGATGACGCCACAGTGACGTCATCTTCAAAACGGGCATTTTTTGGGTTGATATTTCGAATTTTTTATTTATGTGTTTTCTTTGCAAAAAAGTGCATGATAAATTAGTAAATAATTAATAAGAGTATTTTCGTTATTTTGGGATAACACTATCTTAGAATAGCACGAATTCTAGTGCTGAAAAATTGGTCGAGTCTCGTGCGGGATTCGAACCAGCGACCCCAGGTTATACGATCACTTTCTAAATGATAAAAGATATAGTAAATAATAGTCTGATGTGAAATAAAATAGATTTTGTCCCATTTTCCTCGAAGAAAGCAGGAATTCTGAAAAAAATGACGAAAACATCACTTTTTTGTACCCCACATGCCGCCATCTTGAATTTATCTATGATCATTTGCTCCGGGGGTTATGCAAATAGGTTCAAAATGACCCCAATATGATTAACTATAAAAGTCGCGAAGTTAGCTTTCATTTTATTTACCGTTCCGGAGATAGGTGAGAAAATTTGTTGGTAGGGGGGGGGGGGGCATAATGCCTCCCCCAGGCCAGGTAGGGTTGCTAAAATGTTCAAAAGGAGTCAGTCTTAGTAACTAAAAAGATATGCTCACGGAAATACCGTCTACATTAAAGCTGTGTTTTGTTCCAGGAAGACGAGCTTCGAGAGAAATTGTTCGTTCAATCGGGATAGTTGGATGAAACAACCTTCGAATCACACCCCTTTGAGGGCGAAAACAAAGGCATGTGATCTCGACCAGAAACGCGTCGGTCAGATACACTCGGCACGGTATTGTATTTTAATGTAGATAGCCATGTTGAAACTCCTTTTAAGCACAGCATCACGCCGAAACTCTCAACAGCGCATGTAAACAGTATGACTTCTTTGCCATGGAGATCGGCTTGAGATGAAAAGCCGACACAGACACCTCAAAATAGACGAGATATTTCGGGACAGAATCAATAGAATATTCAATTCATTTAGATATATATTTGATCTCCTGATAAGGGAGAAATACAACGAGTACTATGCGAATGGACACACGTCCTTCAATGTGCATGTGCTGTGCCACACGTCCGGCGGATCCAGGTGTACAGCTAAAAGCAAAAATAATCTCTACACCATTAATGGGCGAGGTCAGACGACTTCGACGGAATCGGCCGAGTGGTCGCGAATGGGCCAGATATAGTCTTTCCCAGAAGGGGTATTATCTAACGCTGAATAACTGCCACTCTTTATGGTTAAAGTGGGCAAATTTGCCTACTGGAAGTAGTCATCCCGCAATTATTTTAATAAAATATCGAGAAAATATTTCATCATATTATTTTGAAATCTATTCTATTGAGGGGATTGATTTATCTATTTATATTTTCTGGATATGAACCGATATCTTCTGTATACATTAAATAGTTGTTATTCTAGAGCAACTAATTGTGAGCGCCTTTAAAACTTACCGGAAATTCATTGTACCATCGCGCCCCTATGAAACAAGGGAGATGAAATCCATTCCGAATTAGGCTACAGTAAACAATGTAAGAATTCCAAAGCTTTCCAAAGAAGTCAATAATCCCAATTATTGTACGATGTGCGTGAGGAGTGAATGAGTGAGTGAATATGATTTAACTTCGCTCTCAACTATAGTTCAGTCATATCACGACGTTGGGTCGGCCACTAGACGGTATTTCCGTGTTTTCCATCTTAGATTTCTAAGATTGAAGAAGGCTAAATGTAGCACCTTCGATACCAACTATTTTATTTCTCAAGTTGGGACTGGTGAGCACACTTTATGAGAGGCTGCCCCACCATGGCGTTCCAATATTTCCACCAATAAAATGCTTAAATGAAACTTGTTCTTCTAGATAGGAAATCTAGATCCATTCTATAAAAAGATAATGCGTCCACCCTCGCCACTGAGTGGTGTAATTATCTCCGAAATGATGCCCCGTCCTGTGACTGTAAGATGGTGTAGGGGTTCGAGTAACGTGCTACTACCGTCAACGCGAGTTAGCAATTAACCTCAACGGAGATGGTATACTCCATATTTAGAAGCAGTTATTCCACTAAATTCTCTGTGGACATTGGTATGTCGTCGCCAACTAACGCCAAAAGGCATTAATGGCATGTATATTATTTCTGAGAGTCTCTAACATACAAATTCAACAGGATAGAATCCTACGGGTCTCATTTGTTCTTGGTCGTTATCGAACGTGTTGAAGGCTACGCTGAACCCTGGGGTCAAATCGTCTGACGTGTTACAATTTTTATGTATGGGTGGGTAGATAATGAAGGTTTCATGTAGTCCAATGTCAATATCGTGGCGTATATTCTAGGATATAACGGCAGATACTGTATCCCAGGTGAATCTTATTACAATCTGAGTAAGCGTCTCAGTTTGTTTATCCGGTGCGTATACGACCACAATTATCGTAGGCAGGTCATTACGTTTCATCGGGATATAGTTGTGAGGTCACGATCACTTGGGAGGTACAATGAAGGAACAAAAATCGAAGAACGGCATTCAACGTACATTGGGTGAGCGCTAGATCCCGACCCAGTCACGCAGTTTCCGACTTCTGCCGTTAGAGGGCGCCTCGCTAATTATATACAGCGTCATTATTTTTGGTCAACCTGTAACCATCTCGGTCATCTATACGCGGTAAGACTGACCCTGGGATCGTGTGTATCCATTTCAGACTACTTTCGGCAACTACAAGAGGGAAATTCCAGAAATCAATACCACGTGACTTCGTCAGCCAAACCGCTAAAGTCTACCGACGTAACCTCAACGTAACCCGCCATTTTCGAGTTCAAAATTACAGATCTATCACACCTCTTGAATGATACGAAAGCTATTCCTGTAATTTATCAGAGTTTTCGAGTCTGTTCTCCGCCGGATGAAGGCCGAACAGAATCCGGTAAAACACCGGATATCGCTCCGCGATAATGGAGACACACGATTCGCAAGCCATCTTATGGATGGCGAAGTGTACGCAAATGCATTTTTGGTGAACTGGCATTAAAGCACGTGGTCAGGTATTTTTGCTGTCACTGGTCGACGTTGTTGTGCATTTGACGGCGACGTTGTTCGACAGAGCGACCAACTTTTCCCCGTGACAGAGCAAGATGCAGAGTCGAGAGTGCACCAACAACTACAGAACAGGTAACATGGGCTGAGAGCGAAATGGCATGGACAGTGGAGAGATGCCGGAGATCTATTTTTACACCCGTCCCGAGAAATCTGATAAATAAAATTTCCCACTCCTAAGTCAGTCCTTTTTGGCGATTTCTTCCCAATGGCAATGGCTTGTGGAGTAAATTCAATCACTTGTCGATAGGCACGAGGAAGATATTAAAAGAAGACAAATGAAGAAAAAAAAGTAATCTCATATTTATATTCATTCTGTAGGCCTAGTGTATGTAATTTTAGTCAATGGACTGTCAATCGGGCTTTTAAACCCAGTTAAATATAAGAACCCCAAGCAAATTGATCAGCAAGCCAAGCGTCAACAATATTACCGTAACTAGTGATATTAGCAAAATGTGAATTCAAATTCACCTGAGAAATACATTCAATAAAAAATTAATATTGAAATTGATTTGGTTAATATTTTCACATGTAGGTAGGCCTATACACTGGGAAATTAGTGGTCCAGTACTATTGTTTGACACTAGTGGAACGCTGCATTTGGGGTTCTTATATCATACTTAACTGGGTTTCAGCGCAATTGACAGTCCAACTGACTAAAATTATGTAGAAAATAAATATAAATATTTTTGTTTTCATCTTATTTCAATAACTTCCTTGTGTCTAAATTGACATGTGGATGAATTTTCAGGACTATACCCCCCAAAAAAAAATTAGCAGGTAATTTCTCCCTTAATTAGCTCCAGTCGGGCGTTTCTCTGCCATACTGTGTAGACATACGAGCAGTAGAGAAACGCCCCCAGTGGAGCTATATATGTCTTTGTACATGCAATTATCTCTGCAACTTGTTTGGGAATGGGAGGGTAAGCCTACCTAGATGAAAATATACTGTACAAATATAACTTTTTTGCCAAATTCCTACAGCACTTTGTATAATTTGCTCAGATGGACAGGATTACCATGGTAGCTATAGAATACAAGCTCTCTTTTATAGGCTGAGAGCTGTAGGCCTACATTGGAACATGTAGAAAACTTGAGGGCAACTTGAGTCCCCCAATATGAGGTGTTCACCCTCCCCCTCCCCTATCCCCCTATTACCATTGCGAAAAAAACGGGGGTGGGAGAGATCAAGCACCATCTCCCATCCCCTGTCTCCCCCTCCCTATAATTTTGAGAAGTGCATTGTAATGGATTAGATGTGTAGGGAATCATCTGAAATTCCTAAGTTTTCTCTCCCCGCCACGTCTACAAGAGTCCCAACTATTGACCTTTCACATGGCTGGGTAGGCATATTTCACATCAGGGCTTCGTGTTTAGCGCGAGTGATAGCTCACCTGCACGCAAACACTCGCGTAAATTCATGTCATGAGAGTGATTTTTAGCTCACGTAAACTGTCAAATTTTCTGTTGTATTATATTGCAACCACTTGCCTGACTTTCAAATACGCTCTCCTGAATATTTTGACGTGAGCTATTTTTAGCTTGCGCACTAATTCTAAACACGAAGCCCTGCACATTATTGGCATATTTTCGAAGCAATGTGGGAGAAATATCAAAAAATACTGATGGGTATTTTTGTTGAGTTCTTGTGATATGAGTTTATTGCGTAAAATCTACGTCTTTTAAGCCTCTCTGAGGGGCAAAACTGCATGAAATCACATTTAAAATTAAAAAAAGTCTCTGCTCCCCCCCCAACATTTAACTCACTCTGCCACATCTGAGGTATCTAACCCAATCATGCACAGCAGGTACATGTATCTAACCCAGTCATGCAGGTATCTAACCCAGTCATGCAGGTACATGTATCTAACCCAGTCAGGCAGGTATCTAACCCAGTCATGCAGGTATCTAACCCAGTCATGTAGGTACATGTATCTAACCCAGTCAGGCAGGTATCTAACCCAGTCATGCAGGTATCTAACCCAGTCATGTAGGTACATGTATCTAACCCAGTCAGGCAGGTATCTAACCCAGTCATGTAGGTACATGTATCTAACCCAATCATACAGGTATCTAACGCAGTCATACAGGTACATGTATCTAACCCAGTCATGCAGGTATCTAACCCAGTCATGTAGGTACATATATCTAACCCAGTCATGTAGGTACATGTATCTAACCCAGCCATGCAGGTATCTAACCCAGTCATGTAGGTATCTAACCCAGCCATGCAGGTATCTAACCCAATCATGCACAGCAGGTTCATGTATCTAACCCAGTCAGGCAGGTATCTAACCCAGTCATGTAGGTACATGTATCTAACCCAGTCATGTAGGTACATGTATCTAACCCAGCCATGCAGGTATCTAACCCAGTCATATAGGTACATGTATCTAACCCAGTCATGTAGGTACATGTATCTAACCCAGCCATGCAGGTATCTAACCCAGTCAGGCAGGTACATGTATCTAACCCAGTCAGGGAGGTACATGTATGTAACCCAGTCATGCAGGTATCTAACCCAGTCAGGCAGGTACATGTATCTAACCCAGTCATGCAGGTATCTAACCCAGTCAGGCAGGTATATGTATCTAACCCAGTCATGCAGGTATCTAACCCAGTCATGTAGGTACATGTATCTAACCCAGTCATGCAGGTATCTAACCCAGTCATGTAGGTACATGTATCTAACCCAGTCATGCAGGTATCTAACCCAGTCATGTAGGTACATGTATCTAACCCAGTCAGGCAGGTATCTAACCCAGTCATGTAGGTACATGTATCTAACCCAGTCATGCAGGTACATTTATCTAACCCAGTCAGGCAGGTATCTAACCCAGTCATGTAGGTACATGTATCTAACCCAGTCAGCCAGGTACATGTATCTAACCCAGTCAGGCAGGTACATGTATCTAACCCAGTCATGTAGGTACATGTATCTAACCCAGTCAGCCAGGTACATTTATCTAACCCAGTCAGGCAGGTACAGGTATCTAACCCAGTCAGGCAGGTACAGGTATCTAACCCAGTCAGCCAGGTACATTTATCTAACCCAGTCAGCCAGGTACATGTATCTAACCCAGTCAGGCAGGTACAGGTATCTAACCCAGTCAGGCAGGTACATGTATCTAACCCAGTCATGTAGGTACATGTATCTAACCCAGTCAGCCAGGTACATTTATCTAACCCAGTCAGGCAGGTATCTAACCCAGTCAGCCAGGTACATTTATCTAACCCAGTCAGGCAGGTATCTAACCCAGTCTTGCAGATACATGTATCTAACCCAGTCAGGCATATACATGTATCTAACCCAATCAGGCATATATCTAACCCATCTGGTAGGTACATGTATCTAACCCAGTCGGGCAGGTATCTAACCCAGTCATGCAGTAACCCAGTCAGGCGTATATCTAACCCAGTCAGGCAGGTACTTATATCTAACCCAGTCAGGCAGGTACATGTATGTATCCCAGTCAGGCGAATATCCAACCCAGTCAGGCAGGTACTTATATCTAACCCAGTCAGGCAGGTACAGGTATCTAATCCAGTCGGACATATCTAACGCAGTCATGCAGGTACATATATCTAACCCAGTCAGGCAGTAACCCAGTCAGACAGGTACATTTATCTAACCCCGTCAGGCAGGTAATGTATCTAACTCAGTCGAGCAGGTATGATTAGCTTGCTAAGATCAAAATTTTCATCATCAAAGTATGCTGATTAGCTGGTCAGAAGGATAGCATAATATTCAGACCAAGAATGAGATTATTAACTAGCAAAATTGAAACTAAATGTTTATGAATCATTATTCATAGGCATCTGGAGTGGAGGGAATATAAAGTTGGGCAACATGAAGATGTATAGAGTGGCTGAAGATTATGGATTGTGTCCCGAGTGACTGCTTACCTTTGTAAGTATCATGGATACACAGACAGTTTATATGTGCAAATCCTCACAGTGTGTCACCATTGCATTCAGCTATTCCATGGGACCCATACAATTAGTTGTGAAGTATTTTCCACCTATTAAGTACATGTATCTCAAATTTAGTGATAGACATAACTTCTTTATATTTCCTCATTTGTTAGTGCGGTGATAAAAAATACTTCAACAAATGCATGTACATGTATGCCAGAATAAAATGATAACAATGTTATTGGTCTCATTTTTCATTTGTCAGACACTATTTGATTGGAACTTTATTCAAGGTTTT
>JAVTVY010056702.1:0-30462 GCA_036873755.1 Hanleya hanleyi | reverse complement strand
CTGCACACAACTTAGAGATTGAAGCAGGACGTAAAACAGGCCGTAACAATAAAATACCCAGACTTCAGAGAACATGTAGACTCTGCAATATGGAGACTGAAGATGAAACCCATTTCCTTATTACATGTACGAAACTAGAGCGAAAAAGACAAGAACTCTTTAAAAAAATTACCGACTTGCACCCCTCTTTTCCAAACTGGTCTGCTGTTAAAAAAGCTGAATTTATTATAAACCCGAATGCAACTATGGCATTGCTCAGTGGAAAATATTGCCACATTATGACGGTAGAGAGATCAAAAGTACTCGCCACCACAACCTCTGCCAGAAAGACTAGAAAGAAACCATAGGTTTTGTCTATTGGCCGTATAACTGCGCTCGAAGGTACATTAAGTTTTAAGGTACATGTGTGTTTTTATCTAGCTTAATTTTATTCTATGTACTTCCATTGTTTTAATACCATGTTGGGAAGATATTCCCCCTGGTCTTTGTATTCATACATTGATCGTAATAAATATCATATCATATCATTTATATGATAACATATTTAAGTTTTTTGAGAATGTTCAAATGGTTTTTTGAGAATGTGGATGAAATGATTTTTAGGGCAGGTCAACTTCAATGTGTAATTTTTTTGCTTTGCCATATTCCAAGTTCACTATTAAATCCATCTGTGTCAGTAGGGATACGGTGGATGAAAATCAGACTTCTGTTGAATGATTTAAATTCCAAGACAATCTGTCACCTTGCAGATCTTTCTTCTCTTTTCTGTGCCTCTGAACGAGTGCTTCAAAAGCCACATCTCCACAACCTGCCATTTTCACGTGTTGGAGCTCTCTGACGTTAAAGTTAAAAACAGTGTCTGATCGATTCTGCTTCCGGGAGAAAGTGAAAATTTGTTGGAAAAATGGTAAGAGCTATTTTCAAGAATTTGGAAGCAAATAACCGTGAAAATGAAATGAAACACATACAACAGATTCCCTCCAACAGTTCGAACAGAGATAAAAGTTATTTCCGGTCGAACAATGTGAAACCAGACAACTTTCATTTTTCCCTCTGCCGTCGTTGTTGTTGTCACACGCAGCTCGCTTTCGGATTCCGGCCAATTCTATTGTAGGCCAGGTAATGAAAAATACTGGCAGACACGAATAGTGTCAAAATAATCACCTAAATGGGCCCTCAAAGTCAAGGACCAAAATGAAACTCCAAAAATTTGAAACACATCCCTGGAGAACCGAAAATATAGATGAAGATAGGGACCATGTTTAATTTAATCAGATTCCTTGGTGGTTGCTGCAGTGTGACCAACCATAACACGAGTTGATCGCCCTTTGGCACAGAGCTGACAATATCCCCCTGACTGATAAGGAGGCATGTACTGATGTCAAGACAAGGGACACAAACACTGGTGCAAACTGAGGACAGTGGAACTGTTGTTGAGACTTTGTCTCATGAATGAAAGCATGTGTGTTTTTTTGGACATATTTTCAGTTTGACAAGGGAATATTCAAGGTAAACAACACCATCTTAAAATAGAATGCAAACCAAGGCTTCTTGGCATCTATCTTGATGAGAAATTGTCTTTACAGCATCACATCAGTAACCTGGAGAAAAAATCTAGTCAGGCACTGTCTATATTTAGAGAAATGATGGGTGTCGCCAAGATATCTGTGGGAAAACTTGACGGTCACACTTTACAGCTATATCATTTATTGAGTGATGAATTATGGCAGCAAGGTACATGTCACAGTGTGTGTCACCATCAGACTTATGGTGTCTTGATGTGCTCCACAGGAATGTCCTAGCATTATGCCTAGAGCTGCCATCAATGGCTATGTGGGCAGCTATGGATAGGGTCGTGATAATCCTGGCAGGCTGGACTTAGAGAGGTAAAACACTAAGTACGCTGATAAACAGCTTGTATCACTGACCTCCCTACTCTCCTTGTAGGGATGTCAGTGATACAAGCTGAATAGTAGGAGTGTAAACACTAAGTCAGTGCAATGGTACACACATACATTTCAAAAACAGACCTGTCACTTCACCGCCATGGCAGGGTTTCATACACGTCGTGTTTTGACACCGGTATTCGGTGTCAAAACTCCCGTAAAAACTCAATTTTGCCACCAAAAAACTGAAGTCTGAGTGTTTTAGAAGGGAAAAACTGAAATTTTGGAAAAAAAACTGAAGTCTCCAAAGGCCAATACTTCGTAATTTCGTAATTTATAATCGAAAGATATTGCGGGCAAACAAGCAGGAAATGATTCATACCAGAATAAATAGGTCGGCATCTTCGGTCATTTCCGTGAGCTAATTATTTATGTCCGTTTCCCGAACTGTTGTGCCAAGGTCATGCCGTCGGTAACCGTAAAACCTGTATTCATACTGAATGTATGTGGAGGTTTCCGAATGGCGTTGTGTGGCAAAAAAAAAAAAATTGCTGGGAAAGTTTGACATGTGGGAATGACGAGCCCCCAAAGACGTCTAACTCTCCTTGGAATGGACAGGTAAATATCTGACCATCGCTGAATAGTATTTATGATAAAGGAGACGATGTAATCTTCGCATAGGGCATTTGTTTTCACTCAAAGTTGAACGATCTTGTCGTGTTGTTGTTGTAAAGAAACTGGCATGTCGTTCGCATGTACGCATTGTACGATGTTGAAACTGAAACCAAAGTTTGATTGTACCGTAGTTAATAAAGTTTGAATGGATAATTCAAAGACAGCGAATTGATTTAGCCACAATATCAACCTCACTATATCGTTCTTTGATTTGGAGATACATAAAGAAGAGTTGAAATTTATTTATACTGACAAAACTTTTTTGAGATGGTGCAAACATGGAGGTAAAATCGGATCCATGGTGCAAACATTGAAACAAACCAAAACAACTGAAGTTGATTTTTAAAATTACTAGACTAGGCACCCATTTTCTGGCATTGAATTTAACTGATCTGTCTATTATCCTGAAACAAGTGTCCCACATTAGGGCAGCACAGAAACATTTCAAATGCCTGCCCCATCAACAAAAGTCTGGTGTACTGCATTTACATGATTTTGGTCAAACGTTATGGGCAAATCCATTCTTTCAATAAGGGTGGTCAAGTCAAACTGTTTGGCACTAATTTGCAGCCTTCAGTAACCAAACATGGTAAACTTATGTATCCGTCTAGAGTCTGCACGATCCTATCGAAAATGAGCCAGCTGCCTTCACGCAATAGTTTACAAAATTGTGCGCCTTTTCAAACAGAAAATTCTCTAATTCATTTCATTTTTATGAGTTTATGGTCACCATGGACTAGCTGCAGTTATGACGATTGCTTGTCTTCAATCCTGAAATTTTTTTTTGCATTGTCTTTTCATCTCTTTTTTTTTTTAATTTCTCTTTTGAATCTAACCCTGGAGTTGTACTGGACTTTTAATTTTAGTCCGAATATTTGCTAAATTTCACATCAAATCTTTTAAAAAAAGTTGACATTCCCACACAAAAATTATAATGTAAAATGTTGAAAGGGAAGTCTGGTCCAGATCCAAGTGGTGTTTAATTAGCGTAGCTGAAACGTTTCAAAACTTGCATACTTAAATTGGACATCATTTGCAAGCCAGGAACTGATACATCGTTTTCATTCAAAATTACCAAGTTTGTAATTTTAAAAATTAATTTGAATTGCCTTGTCTTGTCTTGTTGACATCCACAATGTGACATAATGTGCTGAAAATAGATGGTATCTTAGACCTTGGTAAATTAAGAACATAAAACTGAATATGTTAAATGATCTGTTTGTTGCTTTATTTTCACAATTCAAATATATAGCGTATTGACAGGCTCCATTGATGGTCGTATGAAAATTTGTTATATACGTACATTACTTATGGCGGTTGCAAAATTAGAAATAAACTCAATAGAAGTCTGTCGGCCGGCGACAAAAACGTAAAAATACTCAATTCAGGTGAAAAAAATATTGAATTTTCAGTATCCGGTGACAAAAATTTGGACTTCTATGAAACCCTGCATGGATTTGTCAGCTATATTGGTCAGGTTGGGGAAAATACCTTGATCGAGGTATTAAACCTTGATCGGGGTATTATACCTTGGTCGAGATATTAGCCTATACCTTGATTGGGGTATAGGGCTATGTCAACTTCAGTTTTTATATATTTATGGAGACTGTGGACATTCACACATATGCCGGACTGCATGAATCTTTCCACAGTATCCATTGTTTCGTTATTCCATGATTTTCACAGCAACGTATTGCTTCGTTTTATGCGACTAATCATTCAAATTAGCCACTTCAATATTTCAAAAATGTAACATGGCTTCAAATGACATATTCGGTGAAATTTATTCTGTAAATGAAAATAGCATGGGGTGGCATACTTTCATATCAAGGTCATGCGCAAATTGCAGGATTTGAGAGGCAATGCCTAGTTAACAAATCAAGTTTAACTGATAGATACATAATCTAAACTGCTAGCATGTGCACATAAAAAACAGACTTATGACCATGCCAAGTGTATGCATGCTAGGAGATTGTGCATTGCATCAGACAATTTAATCTAATTTATTCATCAGTCAGTGCATCTACATTCATGCAACATGGATATATGACTTTGAGATGGAAGTATGCCATCACATGCCATTTTCATTTACATAATAAATTTCACCGAATATGTCATTTGAAGCCAGGTTTCATTTTTGAAATATTAGAGTGGCTAATTTGACGGATTAGTCGCATAAAACGAAGCAATAAGTTGCTGTGAAAGTCGTGGAACAATGAAGCCATAGATGTTGTTGAAAGATCCATACAGTCCAGGGTATGTGTGGATGTCCACATTTTCCATAAATTGACAAAACCTGAAGTTGACATAGCCCTATACCCCAATCGAGGTATAGGCCTATACCTCGATCGAGGTATAATACCCCGATAAAGGTATAATACCTCGATCAAGGTATTTTCCCCAACCTGTTGGTTATTTGATTCAACTCCAAATGTCAGTTTAGCCGAAGAAACTTTTCTGAAAGCAATTGAAATAAACATATCTCTTTTAATCGAGCTATGGCCATGTGAATTTGTAAAATGCTAACCCTTTTATTTGAATATGACAAAACCAGTAAGGGATGAATGTGATATCTTTAAGTATTTATCTTATGTATTAGTCATTTAGCATGTATGCTTATATAATTTCATAATGATTTGTCCGTCCGTCCATCCGTTCTTTTCTTGTGAACATAACACATCAAAGATGTTTTGCTGGATTCTTTCCAAATTTGCCACACATTATCGTTTTCTCCTGAGTTATGGCCCTTGATTCGAAAGAACCACTTCATCTGCTATCTTCTGTTGTGAATGCAACTTCCTCATTGAGTTTTTGCTAGACTTCTTTTGAAATTTGTCATACATTGTCATCATGTGAAGATGTTCATGTGACCTTTTTGATTTGATCCGATGTTGTTTACCCCTCAGCCCCGTGGGCTGTGGGTTAATGTAATTGGTATGTACATGATGTAACATCTGGTCATACACGACAGACAGGGCAGTGTTGGCTATTTCATTCACATGACTAGGTTCTGAGATAGCGATTTATCTCAAATATTTTGAGAAATAGAAAGCTAAAGAAGAAAGTTGTCTTCTCCCTGACAACAACTGGATGAGACCAATGTCCTAAATTAAATGTAATCAGTTTGTAGGTCTGATTTGAACACTGTGTAATCATGGATTTGGATCACAGGATGTCCTTTTTCATAAATGAATATAACATGGTTCGTATGGTCATGGAAAATCCTGGAAAAGTCATGGATTTGACCAATGTTTTCCAGGCCTTGAAAAGTCATGGAATTTCATATCAAGTCATTGAATTTTGTTAGAGGTCATGGAAAAATGAAATGAAACTTGAAAATGCCTGCCAGGTCAATATTTCTCTGTATTTTTTTTACCGAAAACGTGATTTTCCCGGACCTGCGAACTTCATTTCGTCGAATGTCGCGTGTTGTCTGTGAAATTGCCAGAATCTTCCATCAGGGGAGATAACTGGTCTTGGAATTCCCCTAAACTCCCAGGATGCATTTGTGAGGAAATGGCGCGCAGATCCTCGAGCGGGAAGGATGGAAAACGCGACCGTGTGAAACAATGCCAGGAAAGTGCTCCTTTCGACCATCGTGGCTGTGTAACGAGAATTATCGGCAGTGGCTCGAACGTGGGAAGACCCCTGGCGAGGCCGGCTGCATTGGTTTGCCGGAATAGTGTCGATATTTCTATATAATCTTGGATAGTGGTGACTGGTCGCAATCGTATCTTTTAGTGTGGTACAGCGATCACAACGTATAAAATCTACTCTTGATTTGGAAGCCATCTGTTGTCGAGTGCTAAGCTAAAAATAGATCAATGCATTCTAGAGGGGTCGGACAATTGGTCATTACATGGCTCAATTAGGTCACGCCATTTCACCATGTGGAATTTAGTCCGAAGATATGCTTGACATGCTTTTGTCGTCAGAACGTCAACGCGAAAGGAATTGGTCGTAATTCTAAGTTATTATCTAAGATAAGCGCGGTGATAATAGAAATGGTAAAAAAGAAGACTGTTGATGGTTGGGGATGTTGTTGTTGTTGTACGTTGTACGTTGGCCAATGACGGATCGACGGTGCTCGAGATAGTGTGTACAGTTTGCCGGGACTTTAAATGCTGATTGTGAATCACATCACGGAAATCGGGATTTTGTCTCCCAATTTGTTAATACATGTATGTTTTCTGAAACAAATATTTTTTCGTTGAAATTTACATCGTTTAGTCAAGTCCTTGCTCCAACACAGGTGTCGTCTTCGATTTTCATGATGCAGCCGTTGTCCATGGAGAATTTCTGACCTAATTTGTCAGGTAACAGGTCATGGAAAAGTAATGGAATTTGTCAAAAAAAATCATGGAAAGTCCTGGAATTTCATAACTGTGAAAGAGTAAGAACCCTGTATAATATCCTAAAAGCAAACGTGTATGAGTTGATATTAATTTATTAAGACTGACTTAGTAAAGTTTAGCAGGCTTACTATAGAGTTGTACTAGGAGACCATTGGTGCCCACTGGGCTCTGAATCCATGAAAACAACAGAAGCTGGTGAAAAATCCCATACAAATAAGAGGGAATTGACTATTGGTCATTAGCCCCGTGGGGCTTCCGGGGGTGGACCTGGGATGTTGTCATGCACACCGCAGGTCATGTTAAGAATAAACCTCAGCTCCTCAGAGAGCTTGTCGTAAGAGGCAACTAACTGAGGTACCTGTGGAGTTCACGGGTGTGAAAAGAAATAGGACCCCACCCGTGTGGTTCCCAGGACCCAACGTCGTGATATGACTGAAATATAGTTGAAAGCGATGTTAAATCATATTCACTCAATCACTCACTCACTATTGGTCATTCTTTGACCTATTTAGGTAAATTCTCAAAATGTTCCCCCTAAATGAGGATCAAAATGAGGATTCTGGAATACTTGAACTAAGCAGGTTGTTCATATATGTACACATTTGTTGATTTATCCATGTCTCGGTTCAGATCAATCTTTCATATCATATCTTCTTGTAGCATGGACGATTGAAAGTGAAAACCACAGCAGAGCAGGCTGAGGCTAAAAGGAAAGAAAGAGAGAAGAAAATGAAGATCTATACTGCTGCTACCCAGAAGACGTTTGCAAAAGTATTATACCATGATGATTAGTATTTATTTTTATTTAACATGTTGAATATATATTTTGACATCAGTACATCAATATTCTATGTAAAATTGAATTGTTGATTCAGATAAATACATAGAGCAGGTAGAAGAGCTTATAGAGTGAAACCTGGAGTGAATGCTGTGATTATCCAATAAGTGGAAGTGTCTGGCAGATTTTGCAGAAACCTAGGCCGCTTGACTCTCACAGAGACAACAATTCAGGAACAATATTTTGTTGGATTTTTCGGTGTCAACCTGTAGGAAAAAAAAAATTAGGAGCATTTATAGTACCAGTGATTTTCTAGTTTAACATAAAGTTGAATGGGCCCACAGAAATAGACTGTAATGAATGTCACATTAACAGGTTTGTCCTGAAATGATGATCAATCATCATCAAATGTGCTTTATCGAATGCAATTGTCATTGTCATGTCATGTCCACTAAAACAGACCGCATCACAGCCAGACCGCATCATCGCGGAGGAATCCCCTAACATGTCTAATTGACAATATCGAATGCAATTGTCATGCTCACTTGTGCATTGCTAAGTACTAACAACAACAATGCCATGCCCTGTCACCGCTCATGTCACATTGACATGTACTTTGTATAATTTCAATGATTACATCCATTACAACTTAATGTAATGAGCATCAGTTTGATTGACAAAAACTTCCAAACTAAACTACAGGCACTTGCCCTTTATTTACGAACAATTCCCATTGCAGTTTCTTGGGCAGATTCCAACATGGGGCTGACAGGCGGCGAATACGAGCCTCTTGTCGGGAACCTTCGCATCCAAATCAAGATGGTGATCCTATAAACGAACGTCGACTGTGAGATTTGACAGGATTAATACAATCGTAAACTATTTGACAAATTAGGTAGTTTACTCTTGCTACATTTTATAATTAAAGAAGCTGTGCCAGAAGCATCCTATTCACTTTTGATTTCCACAATACTGTGAGCAAAATATGTTCTTATACATGGATGTTTCGGGGTACAGAATGAACGTCGCCAATGTTGACATTACATTCGTTACCACGTGTTTGCCTTCAAAACAATGCATATATATCTGTTCATGTAAGCAGTTTGGTTGTTATTTATTTCGGCAGAGCAACAATAGTTTGCAAGAAAGCAACGAAAGACATGATTTTCCCATGTTTGTGGATTCACAGTATTGAAAACAAAACAACACACTTAACTTCATGGTCCGTGTCCGTCAAATCTTTGCCAGTTGTCACTCAACAAAAAAATCCGGAACATTCTAAACCCTGGCACTATCCTTGATATACAAGGTACACAATAACATACTTTTTCATTTATAAGCATTTCAGCTTAATTTTGCAAAAAGAATTTTGAGTGGGTTTTAAAATTTGACATGCAAGTGGCCTAGGCTTCTGTGGAATCTGCCTTTTCTCATCGGGCTGATATTTATTATAATGGAAAGTTGACGAAATAGTACAAGAACAGGATCTGAAAAGGGGTTGAAATAATACCTGCCTGGCTGCCCTTTCCCTCCTTTTCCTTTCACCTGTCTATGAGCAACCCTGTTTTTCTTCAGTATATTCTCAACGCACAACATGTTGCAAGGGACATACTGATATGGACAAGGAAGTTTTGGTGAATAAGGGCAAGCTGAAAATTCTTATTTGGATCCCTTCTTAAATAGTGCAAGAACAGGACCTTAAAGGTTATTGTACAAGAACAGGACAAAATAGTAGAAAAACAGGACCTTAAATATTATTATACAAGAACAGGACCTTAAATAGTACAAAAACAGGAACTTAAATATTATTGTACGAGAACATGACCTTAAATAGTACAAAAACAGGACCTTAAATATTATTGTACAAGAACAGGACCGTAAATAGTACAAAAACAGGACCTTAAATATTATTGTACAAGAACAGGACCTCAAATAGTACAAAAACAGGACCTTAAATATTATTGTACAAGAACAGGACCTTAAATAGTACAAAATACTTTTAGCAAGTATTAAAACATAAAATAATGGGGAAATATGTTAATGATATTTCATTAAATAAACTACCTTGTCCTGATCGCATCATTGTACATGAACCTTGACCTGTTATACTCATTTCAGTTATATTATTTCAGAGGGAAAACAAAGAATTTGACGAGGAGGCACTGCAAGTCAGTGGTCAAATATTAGCTGTCAACCCAGACTTCTACACATTATGGAATATACGGAAAGAAACTTTTGATGCATTGAAAGAACAAAAGTAAGCCATGTTGTCCGAGTAAAATTCTGTTAACTTACAGGTATTCTACTTATAATTATAGCTTTAAAATAACAAACCTGATATGGACAGTTTTGAGGAGTACCTTTTCAACGTACTAAGAGGATGGATTGGGGGGAGAGATGGTACCTATACCAAGAAGGTATTGTAAATCTCCCCACATCTCTGATTGGAGAAAATTGTATCCTGTCTGTGTGAAAGAAGACATCCAATATTCATCTGATCTGATGAAGACACAATGTTAACTCCTCACCTTATTTTTCATACATGTCTACTTCTTATTCTGTAGTCCTTATATCTGTGCTTGGTACTGATTGCTTGACAATTGATTGTGAACATTTTTTGTTTCAGAACATCAGATGAGTTGAACAAGTTATTCCATGATGAGCTCTACTTTCTGGAGACCTGTTTAAAAATGAACCCCAAGTCGTATGGATCATGGAATCACAGATGTTACGTAATGAAAACCATGCCCCAGCCAGACTGGAAACGGGAACTGACACTCTGTAATAAATTTCTGGAATATGATGAAAGAAATTGTAAGATATTTTGTTGTTTTAGTGAACCTCCTCAGAACCAATGAATCATGACAGTTGACTGGATTACCCTATTTCTTCTAATTTTTTTAACAGCATTTTTAGACTTAGAAGCAGAAATATCCATCTTTATATCAACTGAGGCTAAATATTGTGGCATGGATATGTTATTCATCCCAAGAACTCAAAGGACAACTAGTGAAATGTGTAGAGTGTAAGCAGAATTTCTCTCTTCAGATGCCTGAAGTTAACTTTTGCCATCTGAATGATTAAAAGAAATAGTGTGCTTTGTTGTTTGGTGCCCTATGGTAGATTGATGTACAGAGAGAAATATCAAAAGACATTTGTTATTAATGATATTAATGGAAATGTCATCCACATTCATTAAGGTTTTCTCCCTCTGCACCAAGGATGGATCTTTAACAGCATTACATGTATATGTTGATTTCTTAAAAAATGTTAATAATAGTTTGATGACCTTTGTACTGGTAAATTTCTTTGTAAATACACAAAAATACACTCAATGTGACATAAATGGGACCGATCAAATTGAGAGACCAAATCTTTTGATGATTAAATGTTGAGGCTGATTGAACTATTAGAGCATGTACCATATAAACTTGGTTTTCTTCATTTCAGTTCATTGCTGGGATTATAGAAGATTTGTTGTACAAAATGCGAAGATTCCACCTACAGAGGAGTTTGAATTTTCCACGGCGAAAATTAGTTCCAACTTTTCTAATTATTCCTCATGGCATTATCGGAGCAAGTTACTTCCCCTGATAGAGCCAGATAAGAACCAACCAGTGGGGATAACTGAGCAGGCTTTGCTCAATGGTATGATCTCTCACTTGAACCATGCTAGAATAGAAATTATGTGTTCCTCTTTTGTAATGAATCTATGACATCCCTAGACATTCTTCCATTGTCAGAGATTGTAACCTATTAATAGTCGGTATAACACCCTCTGACTGCACTGTGCAGACAAATGTGGCACACATTTGCATTTGCTCTGTATCAATTTTTTTTCTGACCGGGAGCATGCATATGAAAGAGGCTGGAAATGTATCCAGTATATCTTGTACAAGAATCAACAAGTTTTATGCTAAATTATTACACAAGAACACATGGTACACCGTCTGGTTTATCTGTGACATGCTGAGCCTACTCCACTCTGTTTACAAGCGGATGATGCTGATTGGCTGAGAGCCGTGCGCGCAAAGACGGCGCACTGCAATTTCAACCCCAGTGCAATCAGAGGGTATAATACCAGTCATTCGTTTTTGAGGAGTGTGAGTGTGATCACACTCCATCACACTCCTGAAAATTAGCTCAGGAGTGTGAACAATAGCACTCGCCAATTGTAAGCCTCCCTAAGTTGTAACCTGGAGGAGTGTGATATCACACTCCTTAAAATCCTTTTTCACTGTATATCTGACAGTGTGAAGTAGACAATCTGATGCCATGAGAATGTCCCTAGACTTTGACCTTGGTTTTTTTCCCATCATCCTTGTATTTATGTCATTTGGTTGCTTACTGCAGATATGTGTTCCATTACACTAAGTTGTGCAGCCATACAGGGTTTTAGTGCCAGAATTACATAAGCTGTTGTAAAGTCTATAACAATAGTCTCTTATGAAGTGCTAATATCTTGATAAAGTGAAAGGTCACCCAAAGAAAGACTTTGCTGTAATTGATAGACTAATCCACCAGTGTCCAAAAAATGTTTTTGTGTGTGTCAACTTTCAAATTTATTTCATAAATGTGAACACAGCAAGCCACACAGTCTAATTAATAAAATTTGAAACAAGTCGAAAGCTTGTGCATTAAATTTGCAAACATGATAATCCACTATGGGAGAAAAATCGATGTAAACCAATGGCCGAATTCTTTTATTCAAAGCAAAGACAATTTTGGGATGACCTCTTCCTTTAACCCTTTCTGTACTGTATCAGTAAAAGGTGTACTGATAGATAATAGTACAGTGATTGCCTGTCATTGGCATATGACAAAAGGGAATATCTGCATGAATGTTTTCATAATATTATACCCCAGTAGAAAGCTCGCAGTATAGTCTTTGAATTTATATAGATGATCATCATAAGCATCTTTTCGATTCATTCATGTTCGTGACAGGGCTGATAACAGTTTGGAATTTTCAAAACTACCGGTACAGACGGATTCCAGTGACTTCTTCTTGAAAATCATTGCACAGCCAGAAATGAATAAATATTGAGTACACATACTTGGGGGAATTAGCTTTTAGTGTGGAAAGTTGTCTGAAGTTATTGAATTCCTAGAAACCTTTCAGTGTTCTTACATGGTGGTTACATCATATGACACACAATGTGTTAGGGGCATTTGTCATCCAACAAGAGATATTACTGTTCAAGTTAATGATACCGTCATTGATATTTTAAAGTATCCCTCCATAAAATTGGTAAATATATCCCTTAAATAAGAAAGTTTTATTTTCCTATTCTCCTAGAGTTTGAAATTGTCCAGAATGCCTTTTTCACCGACCCAGATGACCAGAGTGCCTGGTTCTACCACAGATGGCTGTTGGGCAGAGGTAGATTTGAAGATTCTATTAATTTAAGTTTAGAAATATTGCTCATCTTACACTTCTGTTTGTCTCAAACAAACTTTTGGTGTTTATTTTCACCACATGTTTTAGAGAGCTGATTTTCCTGACTGGATTTTATCTTATTAAATTTCAGTTAAATTACATGTATGCTTAACTCAGCACTATCTTATCCCATTTCCATTTAGTAAATGATGATCACTATTTTGCAGGAGAACAGAAGCTAGATGTGCAGTCAATATACATCTCCAGAGAGCTGGGTACAGTGACAGTTGGACTTACCAAACCCACTCTGGTAAATATCTCCTGTATATTGCCCTCTCTAGCATATAATTCATGTAATTCAGTCTGTCCACTCTTACATCCATGAAGTGGACCAGTTTGTAATTTGCTGTGTGCCACTGGCTCCATCTGTATCACTGTTGAATCAGCCTATTCTTGGATTATAGGGGACACAACTATGGAGGGACAAAGAAATCTCCATCCATTCAACCTTGTCATTGCACATATTTTTTAGCACTGTAGCACATATGATATAACCCTTGAAATGATCTGTAACTTTCACAGGTCAGTGATAATAGTATCCGTATTGTGGTGAATGGTGGAGAGTTGGAGGGAGAGTGGAGAACACCCTGGAACAGACATAAATACTCCACGGTCTGGGTAAGCTCTCTTCACTGTCATTGTTATTCATGGAACCATACCATTCAATTCATAGAATTTCAACAGCCTGCGAACAGAAGGATCTGATAGGACGAAAGTTCTGATGAAAATGATTGTTCAGTGCTTAGGCAAAAACTTTTTTTTCTGGCATGTCTTTCTGAACCTCAACAATTTTCTTTTTTCACAACATTTTCTGCAAAGTTATTTCCCTTGGCCAAAGCATCACCAACCGTAAATCCGTCGCTAAGGTTATGTGTTAGAAATGGTTGTTAGCTGTTGAAATAGTGTTGATGTTCAAATCACTTTTCGTCCGTGGTCCGTCGTCCGTCCGTCAGTCCTGTCGTCTGTCAGTCCGTCGTCCGTCCGTAAACAATTCTTGTTACCGCGATATCTCAGGAACTACTGCATGGATCTTTTTCAAATTTGGTACACAGGTTCCCCTTGGGGTCTAGTTGTGCAAGAAACCTTTTCTGGTCCGATTCGAAAATCCAATATGGCCACCAGGCAGCCATCTTGGATTTCCCCATGAAACCTTGTTACCACGATTTCTTGGGAACTACTGCATGGATCTTTTTCAAATTTGGTACACAGGTTCCCCTTGGGGTCTAGTTGTGCAAGAAACCTTTTTTAATATCCAATATGGCCACCAGGCAGCCATCTTTGATTTCCCCATGAAATCTTGTTACCGCGATTTCTCAGCAACTACTGCCTGGATCTTTTTCAAATTTGGTACACAGGTTCCCCTTGGGGTCTAGTTGTGCAAGAAACCTTTTCTGGTCCGATTCGAAAATCCAATATGGCCACCAGGCAGCCATCTTGGATTTCCCCATGAAACCTTGTTATCGCGTTTTCTCAGGAACTACTGCATGGATCTTTCTCAAATTTGGTACACAGGTCCCACATGGGGTCTAGTTGAGCAAGTTACCTTTTCTGGTCCGATTCGAAAATCCAATATGGCCACCAGGCAGCCATCTTGGATTTCCCAATGAAACCTTGTTATCACGATTTCTCAGGAACTACTGCATGGATCTTTCTCGAATTTGGTACACAGGTTCCCCTTAGGGTCTAGTTGTGCAAGATATCTTTTCTGGTCCGATTCGAAAATCCAATATGGCCACCAGGCAGCCATCTTGGATTTCTCCAGGAAACTTAGTTATCATCATTTCTCAGTACTGCATGGATCTTTCTCAGATTTGGTACACAGATTCTCCTTAGGGTCTAGTTTTGCAAGATAGCTTTTTCGGTCCGAATCGAAAATCCAATATGGCCACAAGGCGGCCATCTTGGATTTCCCCATAAAACCTTGTTATCGCGATTTCTCAGGAATTACTGCATGGATCTTCGGTCTAGTTGTGCAAGATGCCTTTTCTGGTCCGATTTGAAAATCCAATATGGCCACCAGGCATCCATCCTGGATTTCTCCATGAAACTTTGTTATCGTCATTTCTCAGGAAGTACTGCATGGATCTTTCTCAAATTTGGTACACAGGTTCACCTTATGATCTAGTTGTGCAAGATACCTTTTTCGGTTCAAATTGAAAATCCAATATGGCCACCAGGCGGCCATCTTAGATTTCCCATGAAACTTTATCGTGCTTTGTCAGGAAGCACTGCTTGGATCTTTCTCAAATTTGGTAGACAGGTTGCCCTTGTGGTCCAGTTGTGCAACATACCTTTTCTGGTCCGATTCCAAAATCCAATATGTCCATCAGGCGGCCATCTTGGATTTCCCCATGAAACTTTGTTATTGCGATTTCTCAGAAACTACTGCATGGACCTTTATCAAATTTGGTACACAGGTTCCCCTTGTTGCCTAGTTGTGCAAGATACCTTTTCTGGTCCGATTCGAAAATCCAATATGGCCACCAGGCGCCCATCTTGGATTTCCCAATGAAACTTTGTTATCGTGATTTCTCAAGAAGTACTCGATGGATCTTCTTCAAATTTGGTACACAGATTCCCCTTGTGGCCGAGTTGTGCAAGATACCTTTTTTGGTCCGATTCGAAAATCCAATATGGCTCTCAGGTGGCCATTTTGAATTTCCCCTTGTAACATTGTTATCGTGAATTCTCGGGAAATATTTCATGGATCTTTCTGAAATTTGGTACACAGGTCTCACATGGGGCCTACTTGTGCAAGATACCTTTTTTGGTCCGATTGGAAAATCCAATTAATACGGTATTCCCGAGTTGTGACGTTGCATCACAAGAGTCGGCGGATCAAACGGTGTGGCATATTCTATATATTGACTATAGAGAATATCCATATCTTCGCCTTCCATATCAAGGAGTTCAAATAATTGGGAATTAAAATGTATTTCTTCAAATTTTAAATCGGTTTTCTTTAGTCCATGCAGTTGCAAGTGAACTACCCCACCCTTTCGTCTGCTGGCGGGTCAGCTACATGAAGGGACGTCACTCTTGTGACACAATGTCACAACTCGACAACTGTAAACTACTGCATGTTTCGATCCAAGGGAAATAATCAGGATTCCGACACTTTCAAATTCGAAGTTTCAACAGTACTGCGTGGACCGGATCCCTTCAGTATTAAGTATTGTACCATCTTACTATTTTCGAGCATGGTATCTTAAAAGAGATATCTCAAACTAGTCCAGCAAACAGAACAGAATTAGCATTCGTTCCTAATTATAAAATCTTAAGTATGCCAAAGTGTCAAAGAGATTTTTCTTCGCTTCCAGTACCCAATGATGACACGTGCAAAAAAAAAAAAAAAAATACTACAAAACGAAGACGAAGGATCCTCCGTACATGTACATTCACTTTCAGACTAACTTTGCTCATTTCCCTTGTACTATAAAAACCGACATAAGTACAGTTTCTAGCAATCTTGAAACTCCTGAAACTTAGAAAGATTATATCTTGGTGTTTTCCAGTGTCCCTTTTTCGATCTTTTTCAATCAGATTCGAAATTCTGTAAACAAAATTACAACTCAATCGTCTTAGTAACAATGGACAAAAAGATCCTCTTGTCATTAGCTTACAATTATCGGACAATGGTGGGCGCCAAGATCCTTCAGGATCTCTCGTTTTCAGGTTGGAGGCATGACATACTATGTATTAAACATATATCCTTTTCCTAAATTGGGGCTCTTCCATAATTTAAAACAAAAAAACAAAAAATGAAAAACTGCATCACTGCACAACCTATTTCAAAGGTCTATGACCAGAAACAATTTATTGTTTTTTCACCTCATGCTGTATACTCTCAAACACAGGTATTCATGTGTAAAGATAAGGCTGCATTGTCTGCTGATAAGCTAAGCATTGAAGTCCACCTTGAGGGATGTGTATGTGATAAGCCTCTCGAGAGTACATGTAATTCTATCACATTTACTGGATCAGAAGATAGAAGATGGAAGCTGACTGAATCCAAACCAGGGACATATTTCAGGTACACACACAATTCTCCCACATTATTCTCTTATTGTTCATGCACATAGTGTTTTCAAAGAGCGAAGACTTTTCTCATCAATTTATCTGCCCGTTTCTCTGTAATTTGTTTGTAACTAATAAGGACATTCATTTATTATTATGTATTATTGTGTCAGAGTGGGGAGTTTCATCAACTTTCTTAGGATTTGTGCTACATAATATATAGACAGTCTTTTTTCTGCTGCTTGTATCACTCATTTTTGTGGAAATATTCAGCAAGAAGTTGTCAGACCTACCTGTTGCTTTTATACTTTGCTGTTGGAAAAATCATCATTTTTGTTATCGAGCCCATAGCTGCAGAAAGCTCGATATAGGGATCTGAATGATGTCTGTGTTCCTGTCCCTGTTTGAAGAAGTTGTTATAGTTTTTGGTCGTTTTTTTCCTGCTGTCCACAGCTTCTCTGCCTCACCCAGATGGGGCACCAAATGTTAAAGTTTTGGACTTTTTCCTTTCCACAGCTTCTCAGACTCACCCCATGTTTCCTGAACTAAGCCCCACCCGCTGAACCTGTATATAGTCTGAAAGCTTGCCCTATGCTGCATTTATTCAACCCATTCACTACACGCGGGAACATGTCTCCACCCTTGGGGCATCAAGTCCCAAGTCTATCACCTAAAAATCTATGTCCTAAACTAAGCCTTGCCCGACCCTCAAATATTGCATTCGAGCTTGTGTATCCAATATATCTCGGTAGAAATTTGAAATTGGTGTGTAGTCTGCAATTCTTCCACCTCAATGAATTGCAACCTTGGGTGGATTTATTGGGCAGAGCCCCATGTTTCCAAGAGAAACATTTTGTGGCCTATTCGTCATGTAAAGAAAACACAATAGGTCATTACATGTAGGGAACCATGTTAAACCTGGAAAAGCTACCTGACAAGCTGTATTGCACACGGTGTTCCTGGTTTGAAGATCCTTACATGAGGAACTTCCCCATTCTGTGATGTACAGTGGATCTTCTTTATAATGACATTCCGATTCATTATAACAGAATATTCATTATGATGACAAAGTTGTCCAAACCAAATGTGACAAGATGTGGTCATTACGAGGGTTGACAATCCCATTACAAATACAAACACAGTACATACCCTGATAACCCTCAGTATAGACTTCATGTGTACAATATGGTGGTCACTCCTTGATCAGTGAGGGAACTCTGTAAATATTCTCTCTACAATAATATTCATCCTCGTAATTTATATGAAGTTAAATCAGGAAATAGTATTTGAACAACTAAAGAAGCTAATGAATTTGATTTATTTCTCCATTTCAGAAACCATATAAAATGAATAAGAATGTCCCCTTCAAGCCATGTATAGATTGTTGTCGAATGGGAGAAGCAATTGGAACATTTTGCTAGAATATAATTTCCAGGATATGTTGTAATTTTAACTCTTTGATTTGTACCCTATCTTGTGTCTCTAATAGTTATGTATGTTTATGAATGTCTCCCCAGTCATGAGTTGAGTGCAGCCACAAGTTCCATACTGACCAAAGAGCTGGAGTCTTGTCAAGAACTTCATGACTTAGAACCTGAGAATAAATGTAAGTCATACTAATACAGTCATTTCTCAATATTAGTTCCTTTTGCAAGTTATTCACTTCACAACAGTTTATGTGAACTATTCAAGATAGTGAATTAAGAAAATAGATAAACAGTGTAAGAAGATGTTCATCAAGTTTTACATTGGAATTATTTACATGAGGATAATTATCATGCCAACCCACACACCCCATTTTCCTCAGAGGAGGAGTTTTGTTAAAAGAGAGTGCAGCCTTATTAATTGTAGTCTCTGATGTAAACTTAAGAAATTATTGTACTTCAGGATTCTTTAGTCATGTTCAATAGTGGTCTTATTCTATGCTTTATTTTCTGCCCTTTTCCTCTTCAGGGGCATTGCTGACTATTGTTTTGTTGATGAAGTCACTGGATCCGCTGAAGTATGAGGAGGACATCAGCAGTAATTTAAGAAAACTGGAAACTCTAGATAGTAAAAGGAGGAATTATTATAAGGACCTGAGTAAGTAATGATTGAATGACATTGCTTCTTATTATGACATGGGGAAAACAGTTGAGATGGAAATTTGTTTTGTCCTGTTTTACAATGTCCCAGTGTAGAGCGATAGTCTATAATAAAGGGGTATATTTACACTCCTGACAGTCTCATTGTTGTATTCAAAAAAGGGAAAGTCAAAAGTAACATTCTCCTTCTTTTCATTTTCTTCAATGTGTACTGGAAAATGGCGGTCAAATTTAAAGTCTACCTGTACTTCAGCATGTTGATACAAATAATCTGTCCAAACTATAAAGGATGGCTGTATCTGTTGCATCTCCGAAGATCTGGATATAAGAGTAGAAAATAAACCCAATATAAAAGGAGTTATTGTATAAATTTTAGCACTGGGAATAGGTCTAAAATTAGGGTACTGGTATGAGAATTCAAGAATTTTGTGATTTCTGTAACTCAGTTATTGTTTCTCAATTCAATATTTCTTCCTTTTTCAGAAAGTAAATTTCTCATAGAGAACACAGTTGAGAAGTTGGATGCCAGCAACCATTCCATAGATATATCAGAGAGAGGATTAACAACCATCTACCATCATGATTTACTCATGTCCATGAAGGAAATTGACTTTTCTAGAAACCAGTTGATTTCTGTCAATAACTTTTGCCTATTTCAAGGTGTGGAAAAGCTGAATTTAGCAGAAAACCTGATTGACAGTGTGTCCAGTATTTCCTGTATTCCCATGCTACAAGAACTGTGCCTTCAGAACAACCGTATCCTTTGTCTGAGATTAATGTTTAATTAAGAAAGTACATTAATTCTGAAAATTACCAATTTTATTTATCACATAAATAATGTGCAACATGCAAATTTCACATCATGTTCATACCAAATATCTGTTGTATATAAATGTGAACTAGAATTAACCAATTTATTATCCAAGTTAATTGCCCTAAAGTTTCTTTTCCCAGCTTTTAAACAACCACTCGAAGATTTTGAAGATTGTATATGAAGTGAATTACAGGAATCAGCAGGAGGGGATCTAGAATTTGAGACATCGCTGTAAAAAAATGTGTGGGGGGATCTAGATATTTTTTCAGGAAAGTTATATTCATTGGTTCTTGTTTAATTAATATGCAGTGTATCTATTTGTGGATTAACAACTGTGAGAATTCACATAATGTAATAGCGCCATTATTTCATTTCCTTGATTATAGTCCAGAAATCAAGACTGCTGATGACCTAGCAGGGTTAGCGAACTGCCCCAGACTCCAGACTATCTACCTGCAGGGAAATCCATGTTTGAAAACAGAGGACTTTGAGAACAAATTAAAAATAATTTTACCTCAGATTAAATATATAAGATAGAACCAAAAAAAACACATTAAATACATGTGACTCACTGTATACATCTTATCATTCGGATCCACTGATTAATTTGGCATAATACAGGAGGAGGTTGACTTCGAAAATGTTAGCAAAAAGCATTTTGTAGATCAATATTTCAACTTATCTTTATTCATGTCATCGTCAGGATTTGTATGACTGGTTGATCTTTATTATCTTTGAATGTTATATACCCATGGAACCTGTTCTAAACTACCATTCCTGATGATGACATGAATATATCTATGTCGAAATATTGATCTACAAAATGTTTTTTGCTAATGGTTTCAGAGTCACCCTCCTCCATTCTCCCATTGTCTGAGTGTGTAACCTCCTAAACTGTAACACCCTCTGACTGCACTGTGCAGAAAAATATGGCGCACATGCGCATTCTGTCTGTATCGATTTTGATTGACTTGCGGAGCATGTGTCAGTTTCATGCTAATAAGCCATGTAACCCTTTAAGAAAACATCATGTTGCTCAATTAATTTCCCTTCTACAAGATTCTACTCCCAATATTTACATCTTCACCACGTCGCGGTTTCTATTTGTGAGCCAAAGGCGAACCCTTGACCAACTTGCATAGCAAACCGCGTTCCGCCCACACTCCAGTTACGTGACCTAGAAAAACTGCGCTGATGGTAAAATACGTTTAGGTTTTACTTTCGCTGCTAAACTATTCGCTGATACCGAATGTAAAATATTTAATCCAAGCACGCATAACAATAAAATATTAATGGATAGACCAGTGAAATTTTATAGAAATCCGTGCATTTAAACCCAAGTCCTTCAGTGGGAAGGTGAGGTCAGATACACTGACATCGCGGACCGCCTTTAAAGCTTCGGTGTTTTCTACATTTGCCTGGCTTGTTGGATGTTTGATGATAGATGGGTTTTTCTCTTCAAATAGATTTTGTTTTAAACTATGTTTCCTTATATTTATTAATGTTCATGGTTGTTGAAAAGGTGCATGTTCTTCTGCCACTTGGCATCGCACAAGCTATGGTGTTTTCGAATCTGTTGTCAAGGTCGCCATGGTCGTGGTGCTTAAGTGATCTGATTGGTCAATATGTGCAGGATGCCGCTGTGTGTCGTTGATCGCGATACGTTGCCCAAGCGTACCAGGGGCTATATCTAGGATAGAGATACCCCTGGTTTTAGCGAGGATGAATATTTATGGCGTGGAAAATATTGCTATTCGTGTAAAAGCTTGATACCAACTTGAACCAGACTAGTGCAATAGAAGAAAATGTAGTCCAATGCAACATGGGTTATGTTACAATGTAAACACAATTTGATAGATCAGTTTCAATATCTTAGTAACATGATGGGTCAGTTTTAACTAATGCAACTTTCCACCAAATTCAAAATTTGCATGTACATCATACCATATATCATTTCACACACATATCAGTTGTACTCAAAGCCCATTTTACATGAAAACTTGGTTATCATATTCCTAATAGCAAGATGTGATGTGCCAATGGCATGCCCAAGTGATTCAAGATGTGAAGTACCAATGTGATTCAAACACAGGCAGTCTTGATCATTTTTGGTAGTACATGTTACAGTTCTTGTATGCCTAATATCCCTCATTAATATTTCCAGGTATAACAAGCCAAATTTGGTGCTAATGCACATTACCCTTATGTTCAATTATGGTATATAAATAATGCACATTCGCCCTAATTTCTGCCAGTGTAATCAATTCAATACTTTCCTCCATACATTAAGCATAGGAATCTGTGAAAATTACTTCCGATTGGTATTATGGCATATGTGGACATCACCATAATGGTTTGTGGGTATGACAGGATTAATTTGTTTTACCACTGATGGAATCTTCCAAGAAATGCCTCTCAGACCCTCTTTTATGGATAAGTTGTTATCCATAAATACTCTGCTTGGGTATGTTATACATGTGAGCAAATTATACAGTTCATCAGCAGATGCCTGTTCAGAACTCGTTTTATTTCACCTATTTATTATTATGTCATAAAACTGACTAAATTATTTGTACAGTGAAATATATTCATGAAATCATTCTAGAAATGTGTTTTGTATTTGTCTGTGATCATCTTTTCTGAGGACATCAGTGACAATATTGAACATAAAGGTGGAGAACACAACAAATGACTCCTCTTGCGATGACTAATGAACATCTAAAACACTGAGCAAAGATTCATTGTAGACATTTTTACTTTATCTGCAACATGAATGTTTCATGGCATCCTTTTCTGAAGGAAAAATGAAGCAACTACGTCGGGATTAATTATCGAACAATTATCGAACAATGTCACAGCACTCACATCCTCCAGTCTCCACACCCGCTCCAGTTTGATTTTACCTCAGATATCTAGCTCGTGCTCTTGTGCTGTTCTTCTGCAAGATTCTTTCTCCAATGGTGAAGTTTGTCTTTTCCTTCTACTTCTGCTCTTGTTTAGAGAGTGGACTCTGTAATGTGCATTTATGGAGTCCCCAGCATGTTATTTGCTGTAATGACATTAAACTTATAACCACTCGTCTTGCCAATAAGCTCTGTCTTTGGCATGAACAAAACTGTCAACAGGAAATTAAAGTGACAAGGGAATTTATCATAGAATAATCCCCAGGAATAAGATGATTGACAAGGAAGAATCTTGCCTGCAGTTAACCAACTCTGTATGAATGATTTGCTAGCCCACTCAACTCGAGGTCTTGGATCCCAACTGGATTGACCATGTTAGCCTATATGCCACTCCTCTAGAAGAAAGCCTCCTTTGGGTTACAGCAGCATTGAATTTTCTGAGCTGCAGATACCAAGATGTATTTGAATGTGACCTTCAACAACAGGAATTAAGTATAGTCATAAATTTGGAGCCAGATATGTTTATTCCTTCTGCTGTACTCAGTAGTTCACACCAGTGTATCCTCAAATAATGACCATTTGATAATGATACATTCATCATTTCTTGTGTAACACCAATGTTACCCTATTAATAGTCTAGCAAATTACATTAATATTGATGCATTCACCATTTGTTTTGGGACACCCAATGTTCTGTTCTAAATTTCATCTTACCCTGGGGCACTCCATACTTGCTGATGATTTCGTACAGAGAGGTTGAGTCTGAGGCAAACCATTCTACAAATCACCTATAATAAGATAGCAATCCGCTGAGGATCGTAACTGTCGTAAGGTTATTGGGATGTGCCAATCGGTGAATGCCTGGGTTCTATTTAGATCTGTCATGACACCAGCACTGGAAACCAGATGTTCTATTAATTTCACCTCAGTTTTGAAGGTGAACTCAGGGGAATTCAACCAATGCATTCGTAGCTGTGATTCACTTCAAATGCTCAGGTATATCAGAGGACTAGACGATTATAACTTTGTCAAGGTAGACGAATACTCGTTCCATTAGTCATCCTGGATAGGATGGGCCCTAATCCGTTGGAAAATTGCGGGGGCGTTGGGAGTCCAAATGGGAAAAATTATTTCAAACATTCAGCTTACTCAGCTGTATCAAAGCTTAATGAACCTATTGATTGAAATGATATATATTTAATATTTAAATTATTTCTCCTTCTGAACATCCTCATTTTCTTGACGGGGAATATGTAAAAAAAACCTGTTGTGAGAAACCACAAAACAGGCAAACAAGCAGAGTATACACATGCGAAGATTTCTTGTTTTATTACTCAGAAATACGCTAGAACGCGTCTCTGACCATCTAAGACCCCTGGAGCTCCTGGGGCATGGGCCGCTCTAGGATCCTCGCCTATTTGTGCTGTGATAGTGGCCCCTCCAATCACCAATTTCCTCCGCCGTGCTTGCCTAGTTTTACTATGTGATGTCTTAGCCATTGATGAATTCAGGGTGGAATTGTCCTCGTTCGCTGCTCGTTGAGTTACAGTGAAGCTCCAGTGGATAACTCCTTTCGTTGACGGTGAAAGTGTTGTGGAATTTTTTAGTGATTTTGGTCAAGTGTTGAGGATCATGATCATCGACGATAGACTCCATAGTTTCGTAGCAATAGCACTTTTCTATTTTTATAATAGGGCAGACTGTCCGTTTTCTGATATATCTTAATTTTTTTTGCCTTCTTAATAGCTTATATCTACAACACCATATTCTTCAGCATTGTAAATGCACCAAACGGCCTTGTACGGATCGAGGGCTGGTTTTGTCTACACAGTGATCGGGCTCACGGAATAAATTTTGTCCTGCCCCAGTTATGTCCCTTGGCTGACTTAATAACGGCAAAAAAATGAAACAAAAAATCGCCACTTTCTTGGTCGTTCAAGTTGGCACCGAACTTGGGAAGGCGAGAAATTGGTGACCGAAAAGTGGACGCATGGTCTATTCTCAGCCAAATATAAGAATCACTGGAGAGCACCCCGAGTGGGCGGGAGCACCGTTACTCAAACTTAAAGGAGATATGCGAAAAGTGCTTTTGTTGGCAGATACGGATAATATGGACGCTTTGCCATATCATTGGAGTGTTTTTGACTTATCTGGTCGTGCAATGGAGTGTTTCCAGTGCCATTGTTTTGGCCATTCCTGTCGTCTTAGCTTTATTTATTTATGTAGGTTTATTGTTTTGCTGCGAAATTTAAGCCGTACGACGTCGGGCATTGCAGGTTAGTTTTTTCTGTGTATTCTTCCATTTACCAGGTTTACCCCATGTCTTTTTAGTCGCCTGATGTCATTTTTCCTCACCTCTTACATATCTCTCCAATTGCGAAGCCGTTCTCGCCAGAGGTGTTGGCTGTGATGTGTGACGATCGTGTGAAGCAGATGTAGAGTGGTCGTTGTGAATACTGAAGAGAGAGGTGATCTGACTAACTCCGACTAAGGAAAAGCCATGGGAATGCGCAGACTGAGGAAAAGGTGCAGACTCTTCAAATGCGCGAGAATGTGCAACTTTCACAGTCTAAAGGTGAGATGGTTCAAATCACTCGTGAAGCTGTCAGTTCTGCAGGAATGTGAGGGAGGTGTGTTACGTGAAACTTGTACGTGGCGTCTGAACTCCAGAAATTGAACGAGTGAGACCTCATCAACTCATCGTCGCCATCCCGTGGATACTCTGTTAGGCAGAGTAATCGTGTAATATAATATATTGATTCCAAGATTCCATGTCGAGAGCTTCGATTTTCTCACATGATTGTAAAGTGACCAGGAACATGTCGCTGGACCAGATTGACTACAGTGATAAGCATCCCATCCAGACTCGGGAGGTACGACACTGCGTCTGAATTGTCTTACCGCCGTCCTTTGCGTTAAATTCTTCCAAACCCCATTGCAACCCTTCATTCAGAGAGTTAGTATGACAGGAAGTAACTACGTTTTAAAACAACTCGTTTTCCTGTGATCCACGGAAGAGGGCTCCACGTGTCGACCTTCGAAACTCTCAAATCATTCGGGCGTATCGCCTTATTGGCATGCGTGAAAGTTGAATCTAGAGCTTCTGAAGTTGAGCATTTCAAAACGGCCAGTAATACGGCCAGCAAATTTCACTCATAGATAATCACCATTCTTAAAGGTTATAGGCCGGTAATATGTTTCGTTACAGCAAGGCAATTTATTATTTTACTTTCTTTTCTTTTTTAACTTGATAATTTAGGGTGACGGTCATATCCAGCGAGGTGGTTGCGTACAAAAACGTCTGCCACAAGAGTCGTGTTGATTGATAAAAGTCCGACAGCATAGCTGATGAATTGTTCTTTTTTTTTATATACCAGTGCAGCACTTTACAGGTTGTTGAACTGGCGCATGCTGATTAGTTTGTGATATGGTGATATGGTGACATTCATAATTCACGTTATAATGGACCACAGGAATGTTTCTAAAATTGACATGTTCAGCTCCCCGACAAGGGAGTATGGGTGTTTGACAAGCCTAATATTCACAGTTGATGGTCAGTCTATAACATTTAAGTGGAAAAGTCAAATATGGGTGTTTAATTCTCATTCCTAAATCGCTGACGTCACAGGGTATCAACTTTCAGTTGAACATGGAAAATTTCCCAACATCCATAATGATTTTGAACATTGTTTACTAAAATGTGTTCTGGCATCTTCTGTTTGGTACCTTTGATCATCTTAGGTTTGAAAATTGGCGAACAGTGACAAATACCTCCTGGTAATTATTAATTACATCACAGAATCAATATTATAGAGTTCATTTAATATACCCAGTTTCATTTTTTTTTAAATCGGATGTCCAACTGCATAATTGGTGTCGTTATGATAAATATGAAACCGGGTCTCAATGAGGGTGCATCACAATAGTTTGTTTTTTTTCATTATTAATGTAACTTCTACATAGCCATATACACAGAGAACAGCTTCAAATTACGACTACAATTCAGCGGATGACTTGCTCTAAACTATCCAACTATTTAGAACTGGCTTTAATTAGGATATGCTTCTAGATGTTTATTGATTATGGCGTCGTGTTTTTTTTAAATTGGTACAGGAAGAAAAGCTAAGTGAAAGCAGCTTCAGTTGTAAGTGCTCTCCTTCGCTTTTACGGATATTTTCAGTCACATCATCTAACCGAAAAAATTTGAAATCCACCGTAGGGTACACGGATATCGGGTACACGATAATGAAAGATATTCGATACGTTTTCGTTCTTTATTACGGTACTTAAAATTCCAGTTTGTTTCTTGATTATCTCGAATATAACTGGGGGGAATTTTGCCTAACAATGGTGGATGTTTTGGCGTCGAGGTGGGCAATCCGTGGTCCAAATGGATCGGTTGGGGTCTCATATTGAAACGGTCGTGGAGTGAAGTCCAACTGAGGCGGTTAGTACTGGAAGTGCCGTGAATCTGCGCATTCCCAGTCAGGTAGTAGTAGAAAAAGGGAGTGTTAGTGACGTTTTTGTGTCTTAGGTGGACCATCCGCAGCATCCTCATAACGGGTTCAATACATCCCTGACCGCAGTCGAATGTGGTCTCCGGAGCTAGATGAAACAGTCTACTGGCGAAACTGATGGTTTGATTGGTCAATTTTCGATTTGAAAAGGGGACCTTCCAAACAGTACAGCATATTTGTAGATGACTGGAAATCAGCTAGGGTTACCCCTCTGTACAAAGGGGGGATGTTACTGATATAGGCAATTACCGCCCTATTTCCATCTTACCGATTGTGAGCAAGATAATAGAAAGACATGTACATAACTGTTTTTATGATTTTTGAAATAACAACTGTTTTATCCAAAATCAATCCGGTTTTAGACCAAATCATTCATGTGAAACAGCTCTTACCAGTATGGTTGATAGATGGTTAAGAAATATTGACGAAGGTCTTTTAACTGGTGTTGTATTTTTAGACTTGAGAAAAGCATTTGACACTGTCAATCACGCTGTTTTATTGCACAAATTATCTTTTTATGGTGTACAGGGGCCTTTATTGAAATGATGCCAGTCCTATTTAATGGATAGAAAGCAATGTGTAACCTGGAAAGGCACCACTTCAAATTTTATGAATGTAAATATAGGTGTCCCACAAGGGTCGATTTTAGGACCGTTATTTTTCATATTATATATTAACGATCTCCCTGACATTTTAACATGCTCAAGTCTAGATTTGTATGCAGACGATAGCAGTAGTATACAGCATGCATTTAAACGCTCATTGACCTACTTATTTGTTCCCCCGGGTAAAATTTAAGGGGGAACTTTGTGGATGTAGAGGTCATAGAGGTCAATTGTGAAATATTGACCAATCAAATGCGAGAATGTAGTTTGACTGCGCTTGGTGGTGACGTCATAATTGTGGATGTGCGCGTGAGGGACTGTGGGAGGTGGGACAAGATGGCGGCTGGTTTTAGTGTCGTGTGGGAGGTGGGACAAGATGGCGGCCGGTTTTAGTGTCGTGTGGGAGGTGGGACAAGATGGCGGCCTGTTTTAGTGGGAGGTGGGACAAGATGGCGGTTGGTTTTAGTGTGTTGTGTGGGAGGTGGGACAAGATGGCGGGCCGTATTTGTGTGTTTTTGTGTGTTGTGTGGGAGGTGGGACAAGATGGCGGCCGGTTTTAGTGTCGTGTGGGAGGTGGGACAAGATGGCGGCGAGTTTTAGTGTCGTGTGGGAGGTGGGACAAGATGGCGGCCTGTTTTAGTGTCGTGTGGGAGGGGGGACAAGATGGCGGTCCGTTTTAGTGTGTTGTGTGGGAGGTGGGACAAGATGGCGGCCCGTATTTGTGTGTTGTGTGGGAGGTGGGACAAGATGGCGGCCTGTTTTAGTGTGTTGTGTGGGAGGTGGGATAAGATGGCGGCCGGTTTTAGTGTGTGAGAGGTGGACGGCATGTTCGGGCAAAAAAAAGTTCCGGCAAAAAAAAAAAAAAAAAAAAAATGTATTCATGCACGGTGATGCGGTTTGGCCGTGGTTTTGGCGGTGATTCGGTCTCGGGAAAAAGCTTCCGCGGAGAAAAAGTAGTCCCTAGATAAAATGGTCCGATGGGGTAGAGTGAGGTATCAAAGTGAAGGTTAGGTGAAGGAGCATCTAATGGGCTGGGTGTGGGGTTGAAATATCGTCATTCTGCGCATGCGCGGCGGCCGAAGGGTATGAAAATAGCCTTTTTGGATCTAGGGGAGCCCCCAAGGGTCCGATGGGGTCGAGTGAGGTATCAAATTGAAGGTTAGGTGAAGGGGCATCTGATGGGCTGGGCGCGGGGTTGAACTATCGGCATTCTGCGCATGCGCGGAGGCCAAAGGGTATGAAAATAGCCTTTTTGGAGCTAGGAGATTGATTACTGGTCCAGTGGGGTCGAGTGAGGTATCGATGTGAAGCATTCGTGAAGGGGCATCTGATGGGCTGGGTGTGGGGCTGAAATATCGGCATTCTGCGCATGCGCGGTGGCCCAAGGGTATGGAAATAGCGGTTTTGGAGCTAGGGGAGTCCCTAATGGGCCAATGGAGTCGTATGAGGCATCAAAGTGAAGCATTCGTGAAGGGGCATCTGATGGACTGGGTGTGGGGTTGAACTATCGGCATTCTGCGCATGCGTGGTGGCCCAAGGGTATGGAAATAGCCGTGTTGGAGCTAGGGGAGCCCGTAATGGACCAATGGGGTCGAGGGAGGTATCAAAGTGAAGCATTCGTGAAGGGGCATCTGATGGGCTGGATATGGGGTTGAACTATCGGCATTCTGCGCATGCGCGGTGGCCCAAGGGTATGAAAATAGCCGTGTTGGGAGCTAGGGGAGCCCCTAATGGACCAATGGGGTCGTATGAGGTATCAAAGTGAAGCATTCGTGAAGGGGCATCTGATGGACTGGGCGTGGGGTTGAACTATCGGCATTCTGCGCATGCGCGGTGGCCTAAGTGTATGAAAATAGCCGTGTTGGGATGTAGGGGAGCCCCTAATGGACCAATGGGGTCGAGTGAGGTATCTAAGTGAAGCATTCGTGAAGGGGCATCTCATGGGTTGGGTGTGCGGTAGGAATATCATTCTGCGCATGCGCAGATGCAATACGGAGGTCTCGTCCAATCAGAAGCGAGTATTTCAAATCCGTCCCAGAGCTCTCGTCCAATCAGAAGCGAGTTTTTTGACCCGGTGCATTATGGGACATATCCAAGATGGCGGCACGTATGTTCAAGATGGCGGCACATCCGGTGTCGAAAACTGGCCATTTTGTCGGATGTGGTCACTTAGTGTCGAAAACTGGACCCTGTATGACGTCACTTCCGGTTTTTCACTAAAAACTACATCCAAACATAGAAGAGTTCCTAATGTTTCCTCTTAGACGTCCGTATGTTCAATCGCCGGTGGGTTTTCCCGCCCCGCCCCAGCGCCCCGCAGCGCGAGCGCGCGCGCGAGTTCTCCGGAAGTGCGCGTCATCCCCGGCAGTGCGGGCGCGGACGCGGGTC
>JAVTVY010056701.1:0-29054 GCA_036873755.1 Hanleya hanleyi | reverse complement strand
CAAAACCACTGATAATGGCAAATTTGCCCCCTCCCCCCCCAAAATGACCTTTATGGTGACCTTGAAAGGTGACCTTGACCTCAAATCGTTGAAATAAGATCACAATCAGATTCCCGACCCCCAAAACCACTAAAAAGTGCAGTTATTCATATTTCTAGCCCTTTTAGTTATTTAACTACGATTGACCTCTAAGCCGGGTGGCGACCATATTGAATTTCGCCAATATGGCGGCCCCAGGGGGCGCCCGTCTTGGCGCCCGTCAAAAATCGAAATAGTATGGCATGGGCCAAATTTGGTGCTTTTGGATGAATGTGAACCAAAAAAATCCCTAACAGCCCTGACTAATGCGTATGTTTGCCACTCTCTGTGTTTACAGAACAACGATTAAGCTCATATAGTTGCGCCGAATTCGCCAGAATATTGGTGACATCTACGAATTTTTACATATCTTCATGTCTGATATCATCATGTAAGCACGATCATCCCTATTTCAATAAATGTGTACTTTACTTGCATTTTGTCGCAAATTCAAATCCTATCAAAATGCTAAGGGGTTGTCTGTGCTTTTACTCTGTTTATAGTGTGGGTTCCTTTCATAGAGCTACATGTACACACCGTCTTTCATATTTATCACTGTTTTTTCTCCCGCCCCTTTTGTACAGGTAGTTTAACAGTCGTGCCAACAGCAGCACCGACGGTGACGCCAAGATCATCCACAGCCAGACGTAAGTGTTTTTTTTAGGTTAGGATAGTCCTTGGAATGTTGATGTTGAGTTTTTAGCCGACGTGTACACTGTTGAGTTTTTAGCCAACGTGTACACTGTAAGAATTGGCGACATGTTTAACGTCTCAAAATGAAACATGATTTTGTCCCAACTTTTGAGGCATGTGAGCACGTACATATTTCGTTTTGAAACGGCTTTATGTTTCAATTTGAAACACGTGTCATCCTCATATGTGTTAATGATGTCTCAATATGAGACGTGTCGTCGTTAAACATGTGTCCGTTTAAAACATGTGACATTCTGCACGGTGAAACATGTATTGTATGTACATATCTCAATCTGAAACATGTTACGGCCGACTACATGTTTCAAAATGAAACGTCTAAGCCCAAACATGACTTTGTCCCAACTTTTGTGACATGTCGCAACCGAAACGTGTCCGAACATGTCTCAAACTTGGAAGTGTTTCAAAATAGTCGATCTCCCATTACATGTTTCATCAGATCGTCAGATCGCCTGTGAAAGAAACAGAAATACACGAAACGTTTATTATATTAAGCTTGCATCAATTTTTATTCTCTTATCTTCGATGGAAGTCCAACTCAGGTGTAAACCAACAATAACCATAGGCTACAGACAGGAACATATACAACAGACAAGCCTGCTCTTCAGGTTAACAAAGAATATGATCATCCCAGACAGATATATGTTCGGTATACATCATAATTCCTGATGTGAACCCATTTATCATAGCGTGCAAATTGTTCATGACAAAAATGTGCTCAAGTTTTGGTGAACTATATATGTTCGGTACATCATAATTCCTGATGTGAACCCATTTATCATAGCGTGCAAATTGTTCATGACAAAAATGTGCTCAAGTTTTGGTGAACTAGATGACTGATTCACACCAAATGGTACATTTACATTCAGATAGTAACCAAAATAATAGTTCACTCAAGTCGCCACATCGGTCTGTTGACATGACACAGCCTAATCCAGCACACAGGAAGCCGCTCTCAACAGGGGTACTAGATTATATACAGATATCGACCATACTTGTTGATTTAGATGCATGAATGTCTGTAACTTAAAAATGATTTATTATCTGCTCGCGGTAAATATCTCCGAGAGAGAGCCGCTGAAATTTCATTCCGTTTCGAGAAATGGAATACGGATCGCAGATTATTATTAAAATAACGGAGTCTTGGACTCGTCCCGAGTTGTTGCAACAGTGGTCAAAGTCAGGACGGAAGGGTGAACATTGTTTCATACACCAACAATATTCAATATTTTCAAAAAGATAAAAAATAATATCCCTTCTCTCCTCCTGGTTTCATCTTCGCATATCCAATTCGAACACCACACGTGTTGCCTTGGCTGAACATAACACAATATCTGATTAGAATACGAGTTTGGTGATGTCATAGCTGTGTAAATATTCCGTGATCCATATTAGGAGGAGTGCAATGTATGACCTCTTTGAAATTCAAATTTGATTGGCTATTCGACATCAACACAAACACCACTTGCCAAATTTGGAAATCCCACAGGCTGACATCAAAGAAAATACTCGCTGCACTGTGTTGGCAAGCTCCTATCTTGATTGGCTATATGACATCACGTGCGTTTACTAGTTTGACCAATTTACTCTATTCAATAGGTCAAGGTAAATGACGGAACAGTAGTGTAGTATTCAACTTGAAATGTGAAGATGCCTGCATGGTTTGGTGTCATTTGTGTCACACAATGGCCGAATCCCGCGCAAGGCTGTAATCGTATATAGAGCAATCGTATTGTCCAGAAAATCTCCTGATGCGCTACACACATTTAAAATACTGGATGTAGCTTTGGTCACACAAAGAACACAGTTGTTGTTTCTTCCAACGCGAACTCACATTGGTGCCCCATCAATGTAACTCTTTTTATAGCAACCCTGCTGTGTATTTTGTTGGTATGAATGTTTAAAGAGATTACGCTTAACGCTCCCAAAGTTGAAAGGGCACCATGCCCTCACCCGAAACAACACATTATTAGTTCTCCTGTACCCTCACGCAACAACACATTCAACCAACACATATATTTGGAATTGTCATGCGGTGCCAGCCGTGATTAATCGTTATTTCTGTTCACAAATCTCATTACCGTTTTACATCATTCCTTTCATCAACCATCAACATCAACGATGTTCAATCATCATAAAACAATTCAATGTACATCATGGTAAATATTAACAGGGTCTTTTACTCAAATCTTTGTAAAATGAGCTTGAAACATGAAAACAGGCTCATTTCCCTAGTGCTTCAGTGATATAGGATACATACACTAAATGATGCAATTATTTATTTTACTATCTATCGTAGTCAGTTTGAGCATATTCGCCCTGTTAAAACTGAACGTGATGTAGGCTTACTCCATTACTATAATTAGGCATTTGTTGTACACGTTTAATTTGCCGCCTTCATAAGGTGGCGTTGGCGTTTTGGTTCCATTAAAAATGTATACCTGGGTTAACGTCTCAAAGTAATCAAAGAATGATATATTTCCAAAAGGTTTGGTAATTTACTCCATTCTACTCGATTTATTTCGTTCTGTTTCAGCCAGTTCACCCGTGACTGCGACTAAACAGCGTAAGTTATCAAAGTAATTTCGTTTTATATTGAATTTGCTAGATGTTAAAGTTCACGTAATAAAATTACACTAGAAGATAATGACTGGGACTTCTGACACCGAGATTCTACTCAACCACATAGGGTACTCTGGATATGATATCACCCAACCAAGCATCACCTCGAATCCACAATATAGAAATTATGATGCATGTTTAGATATCCACCTCTACATTACCATTCATTTTGTTTGTTTTATCCGAGTACGAGATATTTTAGGACAGTTTTCCTGATATTATAACTTTCCCCGTTTTTTGTTCACGGTCGCTGCGAAATACATCGTCTCCGCTCGCTGGACTAACATGACTGCTTACATTGGCTTCAGCATTCTATCGTTGCTCTACGCGCGCTCATTGGACAGCGATCAATGTACTTCGTGTTCTCGATTTGTCATTGTCGTTATGATTATTAAATGTATCCCTAGTGGAAATGGTTTCTTTGAAATATTGCATGAAATAGTTAACAGGAACGACGGTTGTCATGAACTCATTTTCAACATTCCAGCTAGTGCTACGAAGGTATCCATTCGGAGTTTTTTCTACAGTGTCTATGCGAGAGCAGGAGGACGAGCGTTTTTCGAGTGTACAGTCGCCGGAAATCCGACACCTGTGATCTCGTGGCGTCATTCATCGGGATCAATTGTGACCAGCGTAAGTATCAGTCGTGTTCCAAACACCAGTATGTCCAGTGGGGATGAAAATTGTCAAAATACAGTTGAATTTGTGTGCGATATTATCACTGAATGGAAGGGGTGGAGAGTATCGAAGACGCCTGAAATTGTGGAATACCATGTTCTAAGAGATAAGTAATATTCATGACCCTGTCCATGTTCTACAACTAGGGCAGGGAATAGCACCTGGGCAACCGATGAATTTATATCTCGTACATACGAGAAAGACCATCCACAGAGAAAAGCAGAAAAGTATAGCTGTTAGTATCATGAAAGTATTGTCTATGATATCTTTATTGCATTGTTAATTTTGGCAGAGTCGTGTTTCCATCAGCAACCAAAACAGATTCGGTGTGGTCACGTCACGTTTGGATATATCTGACGTTCGTTCAAGTGACGCCGGGTCATACTTGTGCGTAGCAACAAATTCTGCAGGAAGCACCAGTTCCAGTCGGACGCTGAGGATCCTGGGTAATGACATTTTCGTAAATCATGTATTCAATACATCAATCAAAAAGCGAAGTGTGATATATGTGGCCATAACCAGACTCAAAATCGTACATGCACAAAGTGTTGCGTATTCTCGAATTCTTTTACAGCAAAACCAACAAATCCTTTTAGAAGAGACGATAATACCCCATTATTTAGTACTGATTTCAGGTATATCTCAACGCCTATCCAATCAAACCTTTAGCCATAAGGCATTTGTTATATTTGAAGTTCAAGAAACTGTTAATTCGTTTCGTTCAAAATTTGTTTTGGGATATTGTCTTCAAGTACGTCTATACGCCCGTGTGCATATTATGAAATTTGAGGTCTTTAAGACTACAGGGCTTGTGCGCTCATGATCTTTAAGATGTTGTAACGCGAAGTCGTCTCATGACACAGGGATGGTCTTCATAAAACCTAAACAATAATAGTTTCCAAGGTCCGGCTTCTGAGATTTTTCGAAGTCTTGACAACCTCTTTAAATGAGAGAGGATACAACGAAAACGTCTGTTGAATATTAAGCCGATTTATTGTAAATTCATTCCACCTAACTTAGGAATGACAGGCATCATTTGGCAGGCAGACCAGCACAACCTCATCAACATCAGACTATTCTGTAAACAGTCATTTTCGGAACTGGAGATAGCAATAACCATTATCGGAGACTTGAGCCTCTGTGAGACCCGACGGTTTACCCATCAGAGAATCAGAGAGACCTGGTGTTACTAGACTGACTTTAATGTGCCGTTCGTTCCGTTATATACAATACTAGACGTTTACAATGTCAATTTAACCCGACATAGATGTCCTTACAACTTCGGTACAATTATGACAGACAGATCACAAATCTGTCCCATTACACAATTCAGTCGTCAAAATCAAGGTTAAATCATTATACTTATATAAGCGGTTTCTATGTTATCTGTATAAATCTGAACTTACATAACTAATTCTCACAAATAGTTGTGTTTGCAATAACCGACCTAAAGGGGCATGGAATAGTATTTCGGAAATAGATGTGTCAAAACACATCACAATACCAAGGACGCATGCATACAGATTTATATAAAATTGTTAAATGAAAAGTCGAAATTTATACATTTATATGGTGGTCCAGAATCGACATTTCACATATCATCCAACAATGGAAGATCAAAAATACGAACGAAGATCGTTTATTCATCTCAAAGTATAAACACAAAATGCGTAGGGCAGGAAGAAGAATAGCAAACGTGAAAGAATAGTCCATTATGACTAGCCAAAGTCGTTATCAGAAATATCGGTCGAATACCGGAAACAATTTATTCAATTACCGTAGTCCATATTCATTGCGTAAGGTCGTAAGGCCATATTTACTATCATTTCTCAATGAAAGTATGTGGGACACGTGCCAGTCACTGACAAGTGTGGACATGTCAAAACAATGTGCTCAAAACATGGCACAAATATGAAAACAATTGCTGGAAAATTCATCCATTAGCTTCAAATCCCAAAATAGTTTATCAACACATTACATGTTCATGAAAATCAAAACAAATAACATTTATCTGTATCAAAATGTCAAAACTCCAACCTACATGCAAGATAATGTCAATCAGAAGAAACAGAAGCAAATTATTTCGAAACAGAATTAATATACCAGTCCAGTGCAAGAAAAAATCATACCAATTCAGTGCAAGATAAATCATTATGAAAGCTAGAAGCTTCTGGTTGACATGGACACAATATGTATTACACTTAACGAAGTTGTCAATACATGTTAATTGAAACCAATTTGTCATCCAACATCTTAGACTTATATCTGAGGATCCAAACAACAATACAAAAAACAAATAACCAAATATCCAGGCTTCTATGGCCTAATCAGGAATTGTGGGGGCTCATCAGCTCACACCCACCAGGCTTCCACAGCCTATACCAAGCATTCATTTGCTAACCACTAGTACGTACATGTACTCAGTGTACACGCGATAATCCTAGTTTCATTTAGCCCAAATTGCGTTACGTGCTTAGCTCACCAGCTACACTAGCTATTATGGAAACTGATCGCGATAAATATCCTAATAAAAAAAAAATCATTGTGGATCCACATTACAAGATTCTCGTACAAACTTCAAAGGCTAGATTTATCAATCTGCAAATCACTAAATTTATCACTCACAAAGGAGTTCATTCAATCTATCAGTTTTATCATTGATTTATCAACTTCACTGGGCATGCAGCATTATCAACAATTAGCACAACATGCACAATATACGAGAGATGTCAACAGTTCATAGAAGGCATCATTATGGCACATATAACATGATCGTTCAAGGGAGAGAGAGAAAGTTAAGGTAAACCTCGCGTTCAATACATGCTACCAACCTGTCTGAGGACTCAGTCCAGAATGTTCCAAGAAAGTTACAATACAATGTCTTAGAGTTCGTTAGGCATGACCCAGTTCTGTAAAGTACACACTGTTCACCACACGCACAATTGTCAATCAGTGGGAACTTCACAACGTCAGACAGAAAGTTCAGGGAAGTCCAGGCAGAGAATATATCACAACACAGTTACGTTTTCAATCACTATGGCCATTTACAAGGCTCTGTTAAGTAGAACGAATCAAACTGTTCCTGTATATACTGTTTCCACGAAATGGACTCGTTCCACAGGTTTCTGGCACACGCTGTCACGTCACCAAGGAAGAGGAGAAACATGTCGTTGTTATAGGAAGGAACAGTGTTGGGGTCGAAATCTTATCACTGAGATGGACATCAATCACGGCAGTTGTGGACAGCAGTCCGGAATTCCTTCCGGTCAGAATTACAAGGCAGTTCAAGGAGGCGTTGAACAGGGTCACACATTTTACAATGGCCAGCAAACAAGGGCACCAGATATTTTCGTCAGTCACCGTCCCCGTCTGGGTGACATAATTACCGTCTGCTATACCTCAGCAGGTGCAAAAAGGAACGAAAGTCCTTTACCTGTTCTCGTTGTAATTGACAATTGTCCTTGGCCTGAATATCAGTCCGAAAATTGTCCACAATTCCACAATTTTCGAGACACCTTGAGCAATGGCCTGGAGCTCCTGCAGTTTTTCTGGCTCAGCCATTTTGTCCAAAAGTTAGTACTCTTGTGTCCTCGACCGATCGTCTAAATCTTTTGTCTCATGATCTTGTAGTTGTATCCAAAAGACAATTGTCTTTATCCGAAAGCAACGCTCGCCATTATGAAATTTGAAGTTTTTATCCTGGCAACGAAGCCATTATGAAATTTGAGGTCTTTAAGACGACAGGGCTTGTGCGCTCATGATCTTTAAGATGTTGTAACGCGAAGTCGTCTCAAGACACAGGGATGGTCTTCATAAAACCTAAACAATAATAGTTTCCAAGGTCCGGCTTCTGAGATTTCTCGAAGTCTTGACAACCTTTTTAAATGAGAGAGGATACAACGAAAATGTCTGTTGAATATTAAGCCGATTTATTGTAAATTCATTCCACCTAACTTAGGAATGACCGGCGTCATTTGGCAGGCAGACCAGCACAACCTCATCAACATCAGACTATTCTGTAAACAGTCATTTTCGGAACTGGAGATAGCAATAACCATTATCGGAGACTTGAGCCTCTGTGAGATACGACGGTTTACCCATCAGGGAGACCTGGTGTTACTAGTCTGACTATAATGTGCCGTTCATTCCGTTATATACAATACTAGACGTTTACAATGTCAATTTAACCCGACATAGATGTCCTTACAACTTCGGTACAATTATGACAGACAGATCACTTATATAAGCGGTTTCTATGTTATCTGTATAAATCTGAACTTACATAACTAATTCTCACAAATAGTTGTGTTTGCAATAACCGACCTGAAGGGTCATGGAATAGTATTTCGGAAATGGGTTTGTCAAAACACATCACAATACCAAGGACGCATGCATACAGATTTATATAAAATTGTTAAATGAAAACTCGAAATTTATACATTTATATGGCGGTCCAGAATCGACATTTCACAATATGTACTCTTCCTTCCATCCGTACGTTTGTCACTCTCTGTGTTTACAGAACAACGATTAAGCTCACAGTCGCGCCGAATTCACCAGAATATTGGTGACATCTACGAATTTTTACATTGTCTTTGCAGCAAAATAGATGCACATATCTTCATGTCTGATATCATCATGTAAGCACGCTCATCCCTATTTTAACAAATGTGCGCTTTACTTGCATCTTGTCGTAAATTCAAACCCTATCAAAATGTTAAGGGGTCTCATATTTATCACTGTTTTTCTCCCGCCCCTTTTGTACAGGTGGTTTAACAGTCGTGCCAACAGCAGCACCGACGGTGACGCCAAGGTCATCCACAGCCAGACGTAAGTGTTTTTTTTAGGTTAGGATAGTCCGTGGAATGTTGATGTTGAGTTTTTAGCCAACGTGTACACTGTAAGAACTGGCGACATGTTAAACGTCTCAAAAGGAAACATGATTTAGTCCCAACTTTTGGGACATGTGAGTACGTACATATTTCGTTTTGAAACGGCTTTATGTTTCAACTTGAAACACGTGTCAACCTCATATGTGTTAATGATGTCTCAATATGAGACATGTCGTCGTTAAACAGGTGTCCGTTTAAAACATGTGACATCCTGCACAGTGAAACATGTACTGTATGTACATATCTCAATCTGAAACATGTTACGGCCGACTACATGTTTTCAAAATGAAACGTCTAAGCCCAGACATGACTTTGTCCCAACTTTTGTGACATGTCGCAACCGAAACGTGTCCGAACATGTCTCAAACTTGGAAGTGTTTCAAAATAGTCTATCTCCCATTACATGTTTCATCAGATCGCCAGATCGCCTGTGAAAGAAACAGAAATAAACTTTGATTAAATTCAGCTTGCATCAGTTTTTATTCTCTTATCTTCGATGGCAGTCCAACTCAGGTGTAAACCAACAATAACCATATGCTACAGGCAGGAACATATACAACAGACAAGCTTGCCCCTCAGGTTAACAATGAATATGATCATCCCAGACAGATATATTTTCGGTACATCATAATTCCTGATGTGAACCCATTCATCATAACGTGCAAATTGTTCATGACAAAAATGTGCTCAACTTGAAGTTTTGGTGAACTAGATGACTGATTCACACCAAATGGTAGATTTACATTCAGATATTAACCAAAATAATAGTTTACTCAAGTTGCCACATCGGTCTGTTGACATGACACAGCCTAATCCAGCACACAGGAAGCAGCTCCCAACAGGGGAACTATATTACATACAGATATCGACCATACTTGCTGATTTAGATACATGAATGTCTGTAACTTAAACATGATTTATTATCTGCTCGCGGTAAATATCTCCGAGAGTCGCTGAAATTTCATTCCGTTTCGAGGAATGGAATACGGATCGCAGATTATTATTAAAATAACGGAGTCTTGGACCCGTCTCGAGGTGTTGCAACAGTGGTCACAGTCAGGGAGGAAGGAGCAACATTGTTTCACACACCAACAATATTCAATATTTTCAAAAAAATAAAAAATAATATTCCCTCTCTCCTCCTGGTTTAATCTTCGCATATCCAAGTCGAACACCACACGTGTTGCCTTAGCTGAACATAACACAATATCTGATCAGAATACGAGTCATGATGATCATAGCTCTGTACATATTCCGTGATCCATATTAGGAGGCGTGCAGTGTATGACCTCTTTAAAATTCAAATTTGATTGGCTATTCGAAAGAAATTAAAATCAATACAAAGACCACTTGCCATATTTGGAAATCCCACAGGCTGACATCAAAGAAAATACTCGCTGCACTGTGTTGGCAAGCTCCTATCTTGATTGGCTATATGACATCACGTGCGTTTCCTAGTTTGACCAATTTACTCTATTCATTAGGTCAAGGTAAATGACGGAACATTAGTGTAGTATTCAACTTGAAATGCGAAGATGCCTGCATGGTTTGGTGTCATTTGTGTCACACAATGGCCGAATCCCGCGCATGGCTGTAATCGTATATAGAGCAATCGTATTGTCCATAAAATCTCCTGATGCGCTACACACATTTAAAATATTGGATGTAGCTTTGGTCACAAAAAGAACACAGTTGTTGTTTCTTCCAACGCGAGCTCACATTGATGCCCCATCAATGTATCTCTTTTTTTTTATAGCAACCCTGCTGTGTTTGTTGGTATGAATGTTTAACGAGATTACGCTTATCGCTCCTAAACTTGAAGGGGCACCATGCCCTCACCCGAAAACAACACTTACCCCTCCCAGAAAAGGATCATTGGTAAGTTTAAAGTGGCGGTCATGTGGGGTACCAGAAAAGTGGTGTTTTACCTTTTTCTTCGAGATGGGTTTTTTTTGCGGATAAAAGAGTGCATGAACTATTTTATTGCACATCAGATAATTCTTCCCTAATGTACTATGTAGTTTACTTCGGAGAACGTAGCACAAATAAACAAAATGGGGAAGATGACCGAAAAAACAAATCACATTTAGAATATGACGTAACTGTGACGTGTTCAAGGATTGGATCTTTTCTATTTTTGCACTTTCTAGCAGAGCGAACCCCAAGATATATTGTGGGGGCTTTTAGAATCAAGGAGTAAAAAAAATTATTTAGTGGAGAGGAGGCGTCTCTTCCCAGGCCTTGGCAGGCCTCAAACATGTCAAATACGCTAGGCCTGGAAGAGTTATTTTACAATGCAAGTAATTCAATTAAATTGGTCGGTCTGTTTATTCTCAATACCGACAGCTATATTCACGATCGCTAAAGATCAGAAATAAATTTTTGGAAGCCGGTGCTTCCATGCACCAGACAGTATTATCCGTCTTTTATACTGTGTTCCTTGAGACATGTTGCCTTTGCGACTCGGTTGTACGTGTTTCGGTTTTGATGTTTCAAACAGCTATTCGGGTCATTATAGTGAGACGGCAACGCGAGTGAAACATGTCACAATCATGAAATAGCTGTATTCTTACGTCTTTGAGACACGTTTTCATGTGAAAACAGGGTGAAACATGTAGCATTATGAAGCATCTCACATGTTACCCATCTCAAAATGAAACGTTAAACATGTAACCTCTTTTTGCAGTGTAACGACGGGCTATTGTGAGCGTACTCAGAAAACTGTTCACTGGCCAATCAGGTCAGCCACTTGCCATACTGGCGCTTTGCTACCCAAGATGTTAGTCCGACATAATAGTTCTGTGTTGTTCATAATAAAATGGACTACTGCAGGCTTTCGTTATATCCTCTTCTGGCAAAAAGGAAGTTCGGCCCTAGAGCATCACTTGCATCCTTCGATTGCTGTGTTTTAGGTCTGAAGAATGCTTTACAACCGTCAGAAATAGATAAGTCAGAAAAATAGTACCTTGAAGTCAAACTCTACAACACTTCCAGTCGTGTATATACAAAAGACTCCAAAGACTCGCAAAGATTGTGAGATTAGACGGGTTGCCTCCCTGAGTATTCCATACAGAAGGAAGGAATTCAAAGGAGGCATCCAGTTTATAAACTACATTACCACTGCAGCAGAGATGAGGATGATTATGCGTTCATGCGAGGAGAATCATTTTCTCAGACGCCATTGTCCATGTCGTGAACAATTGTGGATTCACATTGTTTTGTTTCTCAAATGATGCCTTGATTTGCTGTAGCTATATTTCATTATCAGTGTGAACGTGTGTCATTGTCATAGTTGAAAGACAACGAGTCTATCGCTTGAATTTAACCTCGACCGAAGAACAACTTCCTCAAACTCAAGCGTGTAGGTCAACCTCGCGACTAAAGGTCAGCACAGCAGTGGTAACGGATAACGGAGAACAACAACAACCCCCACCTTCACAATCCGACCGACTTGGAACTGATTATATTTTTTAACTTTGAGACATCATGAAGATTGAAATGGATTCTTACTAGACATTGATTCGTTGATAGTCTCATTTTTTGACAGTCTCATTATTTTGATAAACACATAATTAACTTTCGTCAACTTCCGAAAAAGTAGTCACAGTAAACTTGTCAGCATAGATATTTTGCCTGTCAAAATTCAAAGTTTCAAAGCTGCCAGAGGCAAAGTGAGATTTGGATTGTCAAAAATGGGCATTGATTTCATGCAAAGTAGTGGAGACTTCCGCTCCTGCTGTGAACCATTTTCTGTTAAAGAAAGGAACTCACTAAAAAGTCGCATTTCAGAAAGCTGAAAATATTTTTTTTTAAACATTTCACCTTTTTCTTCACTGTTTTTGTGTATTTTCCTCCACTCTGCATATATTTCCAATGGTTACTGTGTTATAAATCTCCAACAACAAGCCAACAACATTTAGATCAAGATACACTGGCTCAACTGGTCAAACCGGTTGGCAATACAGCGACCGTAAACACTATTATATACAAATACTCGTTTAATTCTTTCCAATAATCCTGGACCTCATATCATGGTCTGTCACCATCAGTCATAATGTCTGCATTCTGTACATGGTTCAAAAGATTTTATTTGACATAATCGATTCAAGTACAAGTATGTGTTAATAAGTCAAGTTGGAGAGTTCGCAACTTCGTGTATAATGTTGGGCATTCACATGAGAGTTATTGGTAGATTGTCAGCGCCTTCAAACCTTGATCAATTTAGTTAGTAGTAGACTGGTGGCTTCAAGTCATTACACATAAAAAAAAGTAGACATGGCTGTACTTATATATAGTCTACTAAACTTTCTTGTTGTAACTGGTAAACATCAACAAGAAAAATAGATCATTATAGATTTATCTTCCGAGACATTCGCATATACACGTGTTAAAATCTGATTCATGAAATAATAATTTATTGTAATCATTTTAGAGATTAAAAGTTGCGATTATATCTCATGGCAAGATAGTTTTTGACTTAATTGGGGAGTGATCGTAGCTCAAAAAGATGGGAGATTATCGATAAATACCCATAATTCAGAATTAAGGTTTAACGTCGCGTTCAGCAGTATATATTTCAACTATTTAGCGACTATCAAACTAAATTCTAAGTATTCCAACAAAAACAAGTTAATAACTCAGCAATCCAGAAGTAATCAACACAACACGTTAAAAAAACATACATTAAAATCTATACAGCAAACGGATTTCTCTCAGTTAGCCTAAAACAATCTTCTTTTACCCGACTAAAAAGATCCTTCAAAGTAGCTGCTTAGATCCACAACCCAGATTGATAACTGGTGAGAAAATCATCTGTTCTGAACTTTTGTTCATGTACTTTATTGGATGTAGTTATTATTGTAAATTTATGAGCTCCATTTGTCCTTGTCATGATTTTCAAATGTATCCTTGCAAGCAATGGATTCGTTGAAATATTGCTTGAGGTAGTGGACAGGAACGACGGTTTTCATGAACTCATTTTCAACATTCCAGCTAGTGGATAGAAACAGCGGTTTTCATGAACTCGTTTTCAACATTCCAGCTAGTGGTACGACGGTATTGGCTTCAGCATTCTATCGTTGCTCTACGCGCGCTCATTGGACAGCGGTCAATGTACTTGGAGATGCTTACGGAGCAGCGTTTTGTTCGCCTATAATCAGCCAATTATTGGATGTAGATGGTGTGAATTCGTGTTCTCCAGTTGTCATTGTCGTTATGATTATTAAATGTATCCATAGTGGAAATGGTTTCTTTGAAATATTGCATGAAATAGTTAACAGGAACGACGGTTGTCATGAACTCATTTTCAACATTCCAGCGAGTGCTACGAAGGTATCCATTCGGAGTTTTTTCTACAGTGTCTATGCGAGAGCAGGAGGACGAGCGTTTTTCGAGTGTACAGTCGCCGGAAATCCGACACCTGTGATCTCGTGGCGTCATTCATCGGGATCAATTGTGACCAGCGTAAGTATCAGTCGTGTTCCAAACACCAGTATGTCCAGTAGGGATGAAAATTGTCAAAATACAGTTGAATTTGTGTGCGATATTATCAAGATACCCTGGCACTGAATGGAAGAGTATCGAAGACGCCTGAAATTGTGGAATACCATGTTCTAAGAGATAAGTAATATTCATGACCCTGTCCATGTTCTACAACTAGGGCAGGGAATAGCACCTGGGCAACCGATGAATTTATATCTCGTACATACGAGAAAGACCATCCACAGAGAAAAGCAGAAAAGTATAGCTGTTAGTATCATGAAAGTATTGTCTATGATATCTTTATTGCATTGTTAATTTTGGCAGAGTCGTGTTTCCATCAGCAACCAAAACAGATTCGGTGTGGTCACGTCACGTTTGGATATATCTGACGTTCGTTCAAGTGACGCCGGGTCATACTTGTGCGTAGCAACAAATTCTGCAGGAAGCACCAGTTCCAGTCGGACGCTGAGGATCCTGGGTAATGACATTTTCGTAAATCATGTATTCAATACATCAATCAAAAAGCGAAGTGTGATATATGTGGCCATAACCAGACTCAAAATCGTACATGCACAAAGTGTTGCGTATTCTCGAATTCTTTTACAGCAAAACCAACAAATCCTTTTAGAAGAGACGATAATACCCCATTATTTAGTACTGATTTCAGGTATATCTCAACGCCTATCCAATCAAACCTTTAGCCATAAGGCATTTGTTATATTTGAAGTTCAAGAAACTGTTAATTCGTTTCGTTCAAAATTTGTTTTGGGATATTGTCTTCAAGTACGTCTATACGCCCGTGTGCATATTATGAAATTTGAGGTCTTTAAGACTACAGGGCTTGTGCGCTCATGATCTTTAAGATGTTGTAACGCGAAGTCGTCTCATGACACAGGGATGGTCTTCATAAAACCTAAACAATAATAGTTTCCAAGGTCCGGCTTCTGAGATTTTTCGAAGTCTTGACAACCTCTTTAAATGAGAGAGGATACAACGAAAACGTCTGTTGAATATTAAACCGATTTATTGTAAATTCATTCCACCTAACTTAGGAATGACAGGCATCATTTGGCAGGCAGACCAGCACAACCTCATCAACATCAGACTATTCTGTAAACAGTCATTTTCGGAACTGGAGATAGCAATAACCATTATCGGAGACTTGAGCCTCTGTGAGACCCGACGGTTTACCCATCAGAGAATCAGAGAGACCTGGTGTTACTAGACTGACTTTAATGTGCCGTTCGTTCCGTTATATACAATACTAGACGTTTACAATGTCAATTTAACCCGACATAGATGTCCTTACAACTTCGGTACAATTATGACAGACAGATCACAAATCTGTCCCATTACACAATTCAGTCGTCAAAATCAAGGTTAAATCATTATACTTATATAAGCGGTTTCTATGTTATCTGTATAAATCTGAACTTACATAACTAATTCTCACAAATAGTTGTGTTTGCAATAACCGACCTAAAGGGTCATGGAATAGTATTTCGGAAATAGATTTGTCAAAACACATCACAATACCAAGGACGCATGCATACAGATTTATATAAAATTGTTAAATGAAAAGTCGAAATTTATACATTTATATGGTGGTCCAGAATCGACATTTCACATATCATCCAACAATGGAAGATGAAAAATACGAACGAAGATCGTTTATTCATCTCAAAGTATAAACACAAAATGCGTAGGGCAGGAAGAAGAATAGCAAACGTGAAAGAATAGTCCATTATGACTAGCCAAAGTCGTTATCAGAAATATCGGTCGAATACCGGAAACAATTTATTCAATTACCGTAGTCCATATTCATTGCGTAAGGTCGTAAGGCCATATTTACTATCATTTCTCAATGAAAGTATGTGGGACACGTGCCAGTCACTGACAAGTGTGGACATGTCAAAACAATGTGCTCAAAACATGGCACAAATATGAAAACAATTGCTGGAAAATTCATCCATTAGCTTCAAATCCCAAAATAGTTTATCAACACATTACATGTTCATGAAAATCAAAACAAATAACATTTATCTGTATCAAAATGTCAAAACTCCAACCTACATGCAAGATAATGTCAATCAGAAGAAACAGAAGCAAATTATTTCGAAACAGAATTAATATACCAGTCCAGTGCAAGAAAAAATCATACCAATTCAGTGCAAGATAAATCATTATGAAAGCTAGAAGCTTCTGGTTGACATGGACACAATATGTATTACACTTAACGAAGTTGTCAATACATGTTAATTGAAACCAATTTGTCATCCAACATCTTAGACTTATATCTGAGGATCCAAACAACAATACAAAAAACAAATAACCAAATATCCAGGCTTCTATGGCCTAATCAGGAATTGTGGGGGCTCATCAGCTCACACCCACCAGGCTTCCACAGCCTATACCAAGCATTCATTTGCTAACCACTAGTACGTACATGTACTCAGTGTACACGCGATAATCCTAGTTTCATTTAGCCCAAATTGCGTTACGTGCTTAGCTCACCAGCTACACTAGCTATTATGGAAACTGATCGCGATAAATATCCTAATAAAAAAAAATCATTGTGGATCCACATTACAAGATTCTCGTACAAACTTCAAAGGCTAGATTTATCAATCTGCAAATCACTAAATTTATCAGTCACAAAGGAGTTCATTCAATCTATCAGTTTTATCATTGATTTATCAACTTCACTGGGCATGCAGCATTATCAACAATTAGCACAACATGCACAATATACGAGAGATGTCAACAGTTCATAGAAGGCATCATTATGGCACATATAACATGATCGTTCAAGGGAGAGAGAGAAAGTTAAGGTAAACCTCGCGTTCAATACATGCTACCAACCTGTCTGAGGACTCAGTCCAGAATGTTCCAAGAAAGTTACAATACAATGTCTTAGAGTTCGTTAGGCATGACCCAGTTCTGTAAAGTACACACTGTTCACCACACGCACAATTGTCAATCAGTGGGAACTTCACAACGTCAGACAGAAAGTTCAGGGAAGTCCAGGCAGAGAATATATCACAACACAGTTACGTTTTCAATCACTATGGCCATTTACAAGGCTCTGTTAAGTAGAACGAATCAAACTGTTCCTGTATATACTGTTTCCACGAAATGGACTCGTTCCACAGGTTTCTGGCACACGCTGTCACGTCACCAAGGAAGAGGAGAAACATGTCGTTGTTATAGGAAGGAACAGTGTTGGGGTCGAAATCTTATCACTGAGATGGACATCAATCACGGCAGTTGTGGACAGCAGTCCGGAATTCCTTCCGGTCAGAATTACAAGGCAGTTCAAGGAGGCGTTGAACAGGGTCACACATTTTACAATGGCCAGCAAACAAGGGCACCAGATATTTTCGTCAGTCACCGTCCCCGTCTGGGTGACATAATTACCGTCTGCTATACCTCAGCAGGTGCAAAAAGGAACGAAAGTCCTTTACCTGTTCTCGTTGTAATTGACAATTGTCCTTGGCCTGAATATCAGTCCGAAAATTGTCCACAATTCCACAATTTTCGAGACACCTTGAGCAATGGCCTGGAGCTCCTGCAGTTTTTCTGGCTCAGCCATTTTGTCCAAAAGTTAGTACTCTTGTGTCCTCGACCGATCGTCTAAATCTTTTGTCTCATGATCTTGTAGTTGTATCCAAAAGACAATTGTCTTTATCCGAAAGCAACGCTCGCCATTATGAAATTTGAAGTTTTTATCCTGGCAACGAAGCCATTATGAAATTTGAGGTCTTTAAGACGACAGGGCTTGTGCGCTCATGATCTTTAAGATGTTGTAACGCGAAGTCGTCTCAAGACACAGGGATGGTCTTCATAAAACCTAAACAATAATAGTTTCCATGGTCCGGCTTCTGAGATTTCTCGAAGTCTTGACAACCTTTTTAAATGAGAGAGGATACAACGAAAATGTCTGTTGAATATTAAGCCGATTTATTGTAAATTCATTCCACCTAACTTAGGAATGACCGGCGTCATTTGGCAGGCAGACCAGCACAACCTCATCAACATCAGACTATTCTGTAAACAGTCATTTTCGGAACTGGAGATAGCAATAACCATTATCGGAGACTTGAGCCTCTGTGAGATACGACGGTTTACCCATCAGGGAGACCTGGTGTTACTAGTCTGACTATAATGTGCCGTTCATTCCGTTATATACAATACTAGACGTTTACAATGTCAATTTAACCCGACATAGATGTCCTTACAACTTCGGTACAATTATGACAGACAGATCACTTATATAAGCGGTTTCTATGTTATCTGTATAAATCTGAACTTACATAACTAATTCTCACAAATAGTTGTGTTTGCAATAACCGACCTGAAGGGTCATGGAATAGTATTTCGGAAATGGGTTTGTCAAAACACATCACAATACCAAGGACGCATGCATACAGATTTATATAAAATTGTTAAATGAAAACTCGAAATTTATACATTTATATGGCGGTCCAGAATCGACATTTCACAATATGTACTCTTCCTTCCATCCGTACGTTTGTCACTCTCTGTGTTTACAGAACAACGATTAAGCTCACAGTCGCGCCGAATTCACCAGAATATTGGTGACATCTACGAATTTTTACATTGTCTTTGCAGCAAAATAGATGCACATATCTTCATGTCTGATATCATCATGTAAGCACGATCATCCCTATTTTAACAAATGTGCGCTTTACTTGCATCTTGTCGTAAATTCAAACCCTATCAAAATGTTAAGGGGTCTCATATTTATCACTGTTTTTCTCCCGCCCCTTTTGTACAGGTGGTTTAACAGTCGTGCCAACAGCAGCACCGACGGTGACGCCAAGGTCATCCACAGCCAGACGTAAGTGTTTTTTTTAGGTTAGGATAGTCCGTGGAATGTTGATGTTGAGTTTTTAGCCAACGTGTACACTGTAAGAACTGGCGACATGTTAAACGTCTCAAAAGGAAACATGATTTAGTCCCAACTTTTGGGACATGTGAGTACGTACATATTTCGTTTTGAAACGGCTTTATGTTTCAACTTGAAACACGTGTCAACCTCATATGTGTTAATGATGTCTCAATATGAGACATGTCGTCGTTAAACAGGTGTCCGTTTAAAACATGTGACATCCTGCACAGTGAAACATGTACTGTATGTACATATCTCAATCTGAAACATGTTACGGCCGACTACATGTTTTCAAAATGAAACGTCTAAGCCCAGACATGACTTTGTCCCAACTTTTGTGACATGTCGCAACCGAAACGTGTCCGAACATGTCTCAAACTTGGAAGTGTTTCAAAATAGTCTATCTCCCATTACATGTTTCATCAGATCGCCAGATCGCCTGTGAAAGAAACAGAAATAAACTTTGATTAAATTCAGCTTGCATCAGTTTTTATTCTCTTATCTTCGATGGCAGTCCAACTCAGGTGTAAACCAACAATAACCATATGCTACAGGCAGGAACATATACAACAGACAAGCTTGCCCCTCAGGTTAACAATGAATATGATCATCCCAGACAGATATATTTTCGGTACATCATAATTCCTGATGTGAACCCATTCATCATAGCGTGCAAATTGTTCATGACAAAAATGTGCTCAACTTGAAGTTTTGGTGAACTAGATGACTGATTCACACCAAATGGTAGATTTACATTCAGATATTAACCAAAATAATAGTTTACTCAAGTTGCCACATCGGTCTGTTGACATGACACAGCCTAATCCAGCACACAGGAAGCAGCTCCCAACAGGGGAACTATATTACATACAGATATCGACCATACTTGCTGATTTAGATACATGAATGTCTGTAACTTAAACATGATTTATTATCTGCTCGCGGTAAATATCTCCGAGAGTCGCTGAAATTTCATTCCGTTTCGAGGAATGGAATACGGATCGCAGATTATTATTAAAATAACGGAGTCTTGGACCCGTCTCGAGGTGTTGCAACAGTGGTCACAGTCAGGGAGGAAGGAGAAACATTGTTTCACACACCAACAATATTCAATATTTTCAAAAAAATAAAAAATAATATTCCCTCTCTCCTCCTGGTTTAATCTTCGCATATCCAAGTCGAACACCACACGTGTTGCCTTAGCTGAACATAACACAATATCTGATCAGAATACGAGTCATGATGATCATAGCTCTGTACATATTCCGTGATCCATATTAGGAGGCGTGCAGTGTATGACCTCTTTAAAATTCAAATTTGATTGGCTATTCGAAAGAAATTAAAATCAATACAAAGACCACTTGCCATATTTGGAAATCCCACAGGCTGACATCAAAGAAAATACTCGCTGCACTGTGTTGGCAAGCTCCTATCTTGATTGGCTATATGACATCACGTGCGTTTCCTAGTTTGACCAATTTACTCTATTCATTAGGTCAAGGTAAATGACGGAACATTAGTGTAGTATTCAACTTGAAATGCGAAGATGCCTGCATGGTTTGGTGTCATTTGTGTCACACAATGGCCGAATCCCGCGCATGGCTGTAATCGTATATAGAGCAATCGTATTGTCCAGAAAATCTCCTGATGCGCTACACACATTTAAAATACTGGATGTAGCTTTGGTCACAAAAAGAACACAGTTGTTGTTTCTTCCAACGCGAGCTCACATTGATGCCCCATCAATGTATCTCTTTTTTTTTATAGCAACCCTGCTGTGTTTGTTGGTATGAATGTTTAACGAGATTACGCTTATCGCTCCTAAACTTGAAGGGGCACCATGCCCTCACCCGAAAACAACACTTACCCCTCCCAGAAAAGGATCATTGGTAAGTTTAAAGTGGCGGTCATGTGGGGTACCAGAAAAGTGGTGTTTTACCTTTTTCTTCGAGATGGTTTTTTTTTGCGGATAAAAGAGTGCATGAACTATTTTATTTCACATCAGATAATTCTTCCCTAATGTACTATGTAGTTTACTTCGGAGAACGTAGCACAAATAAACAAAATGGGGAAGATGACCGAAAAAACAAATCACATTTAGAATATGACGTAACTGTGACGTGTTCAAGGATTGGATCTTTTCTATTTTTGCACTTTCTAGCAGAGCGAACCCCAAGATATATTGTGGGGGCTTTTAGAATCAAGGAGTAAAAAAAATTATTTAGTGGAGAGGAGGCGTCTCTTCCCAGGCCTTGGCAGGCCTCAAACATGTCAAATACGCTAGGCCTGGAAGAGTTATTTTACAATGCAAGTAATTCAATTAAATTGGTCGGTCTGTTTATTCTCAATACCGACAGCTATATTCACGATCGCTAAAGATCAGAAATAAATTTTTGGAAGCCGGTGCTTCCATGCACCAGACAGTATTATCCGTCTTTTATACTGTGTTCCTTGAGACATGTTGCCTTTGCGACTCGGTTGTACGTGTTTCGGTTTTGATGTTTCAAACAGCTATTCGGGTCATTATAGTGAGACGGCAACGCGAGTGAAACATGTCACAATCATGAAATAGCTGTATTCTTACGTCTTTGAGACACGTTTTCATGTGAAAACAGGGTGAAACATGTAGCATTATGAAGCATCTCACATGTTACCCATCTCAAAATGAAACGTTAAACATGTAACCTCTTTTTGCAGTGTAACGACGGGCTATTGTGAGCGTACTCAGAAAACTGTTCACTGGCCAATCAGGTCAGCCACTTGCCATACTGGCGCTTTGCTACCCAAGATGTTAGTCCGACATAATAGTTCTGTGTTGTTCATAATAAAATGGACTACTGCAGGCTTTCGTTATATCCTCTTCTGGCAAAAAGGAAGTTCGGCCCTAGAGCATCACTTGCATCCTTCGATTGCTGTGTTTTAGGTCTGAAGAATGCTTTACAACCGTCAGAAATAGATAAGTCAGAAAAATAGTACCTTGAAGTCAAACTCTACAACACTTCCAGTCGTGTATATACAAAAGACTCCAAAGACTCGCAAAGATTGTGAGATTAGACGGGTTGCCTCCCTGAGTATTCCATACAGAAGGAAGGAATTCAAAGGAGGCATCCAGTTTATAAACTACATTACCACTGCAGCAGAGATGAGGATGATTATGCGTTCATGCGAGGAGAATCATTTTCTCAGACGCCATTGTCCATGTCGTGAACAATTGTGGATTCACATTGTTTTGTTTCTCAAATGATGCCTTGATTTGCTGTAGCTATATTTCATTATCAGTGTGAACGTGTGTCATTGTCATAGTTGAAAGACAACGAGTCTATCGCTTGAATTTAACCTCGACCGAAGAACAACTTCCTCAAACTCAAGCGTGTAGGTCAACCTCGCGACTAAAGGTCAGCACAGCAGTGGTAACGGATAACGGAGAACAACAACAACCCCCACCTTCACAATCCGACCGACTTGGAACTGATTATATTTTTTAACTTTGAGACATCATGAAGATTGAAATGGATTCTTACTAGACATTGATTCGTTGATAGTCTCATTTTTTGACAGTCTCATTATTTTGATAAACACATAATTAACTTTCGTCAACTTCCGAAAAAGTAGTCACAGTAAACTTGTCAGCATAGATATTTTGCCTGTCAAAATTCAAAGTTTCAAAGCTGCCAGAGGCAAAGTGAGATTTGGATTGTCAAAAATGGGCATTGATTTCATGCAAAGTAGTGGAGACTTCCGCTCCTGCTGTGAACCATTTTCTGTTAAAGAAAGGAACTCACTAAAAAGTCGCATTTCAGAAAGCTGAAAATATTTTTTTTTAAACATTTCACCTTTTTCTTCACTGTTTTTGTGTATTTTCCTCCACTCTGCATATATTTCCAATGGTTACTGTGTTATAAATCTCCAACAACAAGCCAACAACATTTAGATCAAGATACACTGGCTCAACTGGTCAAACCGGTTGGCAATACAGCGACCGTAAACACTATTATATACAAATACTCGTTTAATTCTTTCCAATAATCCTGGACCTCATATCATGGTCTGTCACCATCAGTCATAATGTCTGCATTCTGTACATGGTTCAAAAGATTTTATTTGACATAATCGATTCAAGTACAAGTATGTGTTAATAAGTCAAGTTGGAGAGTTCGCAACTTCGTGTATAATGTTGGGCATTCACATGAGAGTTATTGGTAGATTGTCAGCGCCTTCAAACCTTGATCAATTTAGTTAGTAGTAGACTGGTGGCTTCAAGTCATTACACATAAAAAAAAGTAGACATGGCTGTACTTATATATAGTCTACTAAACTTTCTTGTTGTAACTGGTAAACATCAACAAGAAAAATAGATCATTATAGATTTATCTTCCGAGACATTCGCATATACACGTGTTAAAATCTGATTCATGAAATAATAATTTATTGTAATCATTTTAGAGATTAAAAGTTGCGATTATATCTCATGGCAAGATAGTTTTTGACTTAATTGGGGAGTGATCGTAGCTCAAAAAGATGGGAGATTATCGATAAATACCCATAATTCAGAATTAAGGTTTAACGTCGCGTTCAGCAGTATATATTTCAACTATTTAGCGACTATCAAACTAAATTCTAAGTATTCCAACAAAAACAAGTTAATAACTCAGCAATCCAGAAGTAATCAACACAACACGTTAAAAAAACATACATTAAAATCTATACAGCAAACGGATTTCTCTCAGTTAGCCTAAAACAATCTTCTTTTACCCGACTAAAAAGATCCTTCAAAGTAGCTGCTTAGATCCACAACCCAGATTGATAACTGGTGAGAAAATCATCTGTTCTGAACTTTTGTTCATGTACTTTATTGGATGTAGTTATTATTGTAAATTTATGAGCTCCATTTGTCCTTGTCATGATTTTCAAATGTATCCTTGCAAGCAATGGATTCGTTGAAATATTGCTTGAGGTAGTGGACAGGAACGACGGTTTTCATGAACTCATTTTCAACATTCCAGCTAGTGGATAGAAACAGCGGTTTTCATGAACTCGTTTTCAACATTCCAGCTAGTGGTACGACGGTATTGGCTTCAGCATTCTATCGTTGCTCTACGCGCGCTCATTGGACAGCGGTCAATGTACTTGGAGATGCTTACGGAGCAGCGTTTTGTTCGCCTATAATCAGCCAATTATTGGATGTAGATGGTGTGAATTCGTGTTCTCCAGTTGTCATTGTCGTTATGATTATTAAATGTATCCATAGTGGAAATGGTTTCTTTGAAATATTGCATGAAATAGTTAACAGGAACGACGGTTGTCATGAACTCATTTTCAACATTCCAGCGAGTGCTACGAAGGTATCCATTCGGAGTTTTTTCTACAGTGTCTATGCGAGAGCAGGAGGACGAGCGTTTTTCGAGTGTACAGTCGCCGGAAATCCGACACCTGTGATCTCGTGGCGTCATTCATCGGGATCAATTGTGACCAGCGTAAGTATCAGTCGTGTTCCAAACACCAGTATGTCCAGTGGGGATGAAAATTGTCAAAATACAGTTGAATCTGTGTGCGATATTATCAAGATTCCCTGGCACTGAATGGAAGGGGTGGAGAGTATCGAAGACGCCTGAAATTGTGGAATACCATGTTCTAAGAGATAAGTAATATTCATGACCCTGTCCTAGGTTCTACAACTAGGGGAGGGAATACCACCTGGGCAACCGATGAATTTATATCTCTTACATACGAGAAAGACCATCCACAGAGAAAAGCAGAAAAGTATAGCTAATAGTATCATGAAAGTAGTGTCTACGATATCTTTATTGCATTGTTAATTTTATGATATCTTTATCGCATTGTTAATTTTGGCAGAGTCGTGTTTCCATCAGCAACCAAAACAGATTCGGTGTGGTCACGTCACGTTTGGACATAGCTGACGTTCGTTCAAGTGACGCCGGTTCATACTTGTGCGTAGCCACAAATTCTGCAGGAAGTACCAGTTCCAGTCGGACGCTGAGGATCCTGGGTAATGACATTTTCGTAAATCATGTATTCAATACATCAATCAAAAAGCGAAGTGTGATATATGTGGCCATAACCGGACTCAAAATCATACATGCATATAGTGTTGCGTATTCTCGAATTCTTTTACAGCAAAACGAACAAATCCTTTTAGAAGAGACGATAATACCCCATTATTTATTACTGATTTCAGGTATATCTCAACGCCTATCCAATCGAACCTTCAACCATAAGGCATTTGTTATATTTGAAGTTCAAGAAACTGTTAAATTGTTTCGTCCAAAATTTGTTTTGTGATATTGTTTTCATGTACGTCTATACGCCCGTGTGCATATGTACTCTTCCGTCCATCTGTACGTTTGTCACTCTCTGTGTTTACAGAACAACGATTAGGCTCAAAGTCGCGCCGAATTCACCAGAATATTAACATTGTCTTTGCAGCAAAATAGATGCACATATCTTCAGGTCTGGGATCATTATGTGAGCACGATCATCCCTATTTTAACAAATGTGCACTTCATTGCATCTGGTCGCAAATCAAAACTCTATTGAAATGTCAAGGGGTTGTCTGTGCTCTTACCCGGTTCATGATGGGTTCCGTTCATAGAGCTAAACACATTTATTCATATTTATCACTGTGTTTTTCTCCCGTCCCTTTTGTACAGGTGGTTTAACAGCCGCACCAACAGCAGTACCGACGGTAATGCCAAGATCCTCCACAGCCAGACGTAAGTGTTTTTAGGTTAGGATAGTCCTGGGAATGTTGATGTTGAGTTTTTAGCCGACGTGTAACGACGGGCTATTGTGAGCGTCCTCAGATAACTGTTCACTGGCCAACCAGGGCAGCACCTTGCCATGTCGGACAAAAATAGTTCTGTGTTTGTTCATAATAAAATGGACTGCAGCGGGCTTTCTTTGAATCCTCTTCTAGCAAAAAGGAAGTACGTTCCCAGAGCATCGCGTGCATTCTTCGATTGCTGTGTTTTAGGTCGGAAGAATGATTTGCAACCGTTGATACAAGTAAGAAACAGATAAGACAGAAAATTAGTACCTTGAAGTCAAACTCTACAACATTTCCAATCGTGTATATACAAAAGACTCGAAAGAGTCGCAAAGATTGTGAGATTAGACTGGTTGCCTGCCTGAGTATTCCATACAGAAGGAAGGAATTCTAAAGGAGGCAACCAGTTTATATACCACATTACCACTGCAGCAGAGATGAAGATGATTATGCGTTCATGCGAGGAGAATCATTTTCTCAGACGCCATTGTCCATGTCGTGAACAATTGTGGATTCACCTTGTTTTGTTTCTCAAATGATGACTTGATTTGCTGAAGCTATATTTCATTATAAATGTGAACGTGTGTCATTGTCAAAGTTGAAAGACAACGAGACTATCGCTTGAACGCCACGAATTTAACCTCGACCTGAGATACAACTTCCTCAAACTCAAGAGTGTAGGCCTAGCTTGCGTCTAAAGGTCAGCACAGCAGTGGTAACGAATAACGGAGAACAACAACAACCCTCACCTTCGCAATCCGACCGACCAGACGTCGTTCACATGATTGATTACTTGGAACTGATTATATTTTTTAACTTGGAGACATCAGGAAGATTGAAATGGATTCTCACTAGACACTGATCCGTTGATAGTCTCATTATTTGACAGTCTCATTATTTTGATAAACACATAATTAACTTTCGTTAACTTCCGAAAAAGTAGTCACAGTAAACTTGCCAGCTTAGATATTTTGCCTTTCAAAATTCAAAGTTTCAAAGCTGCCAGAGGCAAAGTAAGTTTTGGATTGTCAAAAATGGGCATTGATTTCATGCAAATTAGAGGGAACTTCCGCTCCTGCAGTGAACCATTTTCTGTTAAAGAAAGGAACTCACTAAAAAGTCGTAATTCAGAAAGCTGAAAATAATTCTTTTTAAACATTTCACCTTTTTCTTCACTATTTTTGTGTATTCTCCTCCACTCTGCATATATTTCCAATGGTTACTGTGTTATAACAACATTTAGATCAAGATACACTGGCTCAACTGGTCAAACCGGTTGACAATACAGCGACCGTAAACACTATACGAATACTCGTTTAATTCTTTCCAATGATCCTGGACCTCATAACATGGTCTGTCACCATCAGTCATAATTTCTGCATTCTGTACATGGTTCAAAAGATTTTATTTGACATAATCGATTCAAGTACAAGTATGTGATAATAAGTCAAGTTGGAGAGTTCGCAACTTCGTGTATAATGTTGGGCATTCACATGAGGGTTATTGGTAGATTGTCAGCGCCTTCAAAACTTGATCAATTTAGTTAGTAGTAGACTGGTGGCTTCAAGTCATTACACATAAAAAAGTAGACATGGCTGTACTTATATATAGTCTACTAAACTTTCTTGTTGCAACTGGTAAACATCAACAAGAAAAATAGATCATTATGGATTTATCATCCGAGAACTTCGCGTGTCCATGTGTTAAAATCTGATTCATGAAATAATAATTTATTGTAATTATTTTAGAGACTAAAAGTTGCGATTATATCCCATGGCAAGATAGTTTTTGACTTCAATGGGGAGTGATCGTAGCTCGAAAAGATGGGAGACTATCGATAAATACCCACAATTCAGAATTAAGGTTTGACGTCGCGTTCAGCAGTATATATTTCAGCTATTTAGCGACGATCAAACTAAATTCTAAGTATTCCAACAAAAACAAGTTAATAACTCAGCAATTCAGAAGTATTCAACACAACACATTAAAAAAACATACATTAAAATCTTTACAGCAAACGGATCTCTCTCAGTTAACCTAAAACAATCTTCTTTTACCCGACTGAAAAGATCCCCCAAAGTTGCTGCTTAGATCCACAACCCAGATTAATTACTGGTGAGAAAATCATCTGTTCTGAACTTTTGTTCATGTACTTTTTTGGATGTAGTTATTGTTGTAAATTTATGAGCTCCATTTGTCCTTGTCATGATATTCAAATGTATCCTTGAAAGAAATGGGTTCGTTGAAATATTGCTTGAATTATAGTGGACAGGAACGATAGTCTACTAAACTTTCGTGTTGTAACTGGTAAACATCAACAAGAAAAATTGATCATTATAGATTTATCATCCGAGACATTCGCATATCCACGTGTTAAAATCTGATTCATGAAATAATAATTTATTGTAATTATTTTAGAGATTAAAAGTTGCGATTATATCCCATGGCAAGATAGTTTTTGGCTTCAATGGTACCCTTTCTTGGGAGTGATCGTTGCTCAAAAAGATGGGAGACTATCAATAAAGCCCATAATTCAGAATTAAGATTTAACGTCGCTTTCAGCAGTATATATTTCAGCTATTTAGCAACGATCAAACTAAATTTCTCTCAGTTAACCTAAAACAATCTTCTTTTACACGACTAACAAGATCCTCCAAAGTTGCTGCTTAGATCCACAACCCAGATTGATTACTGGTGAGAAAATCATCTGTTCTGAACTTTTGTTCATGTACTTTATTGGATGTAGTTATTGTTGTAAATTTATGAGCTCCATTTGTCTTTGTCATGATGTTCAAATGTATCCTTGTAAGAAATGGTTTCGTTGAAATATTGCTTGAAGTAGTGGACAGGAATGACGGTTTTCATGAACTCATTTTCAACATTCCAGCTAGTGGAT
>JAVTVY010056699.1:0-29466 GCA_036873755.1 Hanleya hanleyi | reverse complement strand
CCTCTCCTCTTCATAACTTGACAACCTGAATGTCCTATAAACCCGAATGTCCTATCCCCATCGAGTTGGCATAAGCCATTTCTCCTTAACACTGCATCTTGCCGGTTTCCTCCCTAGATTTCCTTCGGGTTGCCGTCTCTCACCATGCATGTCCCGTTCTGAAATCCCCAGATTACTTCAATGTACATACCCTGAACTCCCAGCTCTCTGCTTTCATCGGTTGAAGCTTCGTGATGTTGTATAAATCGTCATTTCGACATTTTCCGTTCCGTTTTTCCTTTGTGATATAGAGTGCTGTTTTCTGATGGCAGCCACACCCTGTTCATTGCACTACATTTCCCCTTCATAATGGGCAGAATAATCCGATACCTTAATTTAGTTTTCTCATTTCCGAATCCAACTTAGAGATTTATATCTCCATTCCTGAAAGCAACATACAATTTGTATCTTCTAAGTATGTTCTAGTTGCTTATAAATGCGAAACAAACGTGAACATAGAACCATAAATCTGCATACATTGTGTTAATGTGATGGCAGCCGCACCCTGTTCATTGCACTACATTCCCCCTTCATAATGGGCAGAATAACCCGATACCTTAATTCAGTTTTCTCATTTCCGAATCCAACTTAAATATATGTATCTCCATTCCTGAAAGCAACATACCATTTGTATCTTCTAAGTATGTTCTAGTTGTATAAAACCTTACATTGAGTACATACAAGACTTGCTTGTCCATGGTATAACAAGCGCTGGATGAGCGCAAAGCCCTCCGTCGAGGCAACAGGGTCCGTAGGGGAATACATCACTGAATAACATAGGGCCGGATGCCAAGCTCAATTTTGCATTTATTGGACGTTAACTTCACCAATGGTAATTAACCTGAGATTGAGGGTTCCCCACTAGCATGTCCAGCTAGGGATGTGGAAGTCACATTCCCCGCAAATTATTTTTGTTTGATTTCACGTGCTTGAAATATTGGAGTTTGGAATAGAGTAGTGCGACGAAATTTCGATACATTGACTTTGTCAAATACGTTAGATATGCATACATTTTGCTCGTATGTAAAGTGTTATGTCCGTTTCGGCCGAGTTAACATTAGTGGTGTTACCGCGGTGCCAGTTTTCGCTTTGTCTGGTTATGATCGATTACAGCGTCTGTAATAAATTTAGCTCTTAAATGAATATGTACTGTGAAAGCGGAGGTCGCACTTTACCTGGAAATGTCGATGAGGAAGTGTGGTTTTCCTTTATTTCTTTCTTAGACGTGTAGTTTTGTCACATTGTTTCGTCCACGGACACTTCGTTGGAACTAGCTCTGTGCGCTCGATTAGTATTTGGGATTCAAATTACGCATTTGTGCGTTCCTACATTTATATCAATAAATGTTGGGGATTATGTAACTTATGTTTCCATACTAATTATTTTTCTAAAATTAGAGATTATTCATATTTTGAGGTCTTGTTCTTTACTAAAATATGACCTTGTAAAGCTGTCAAACGCCAGTGTTTGAATTCTGATTGGCTCTGCCAACGAAATCACGGTACGTAAGCCATGTGATCTCTACATCATCTGGCGGCCTATATGAAGTTCATGTAAGGTAAGATCTGTGCATTCTGCCCCTTGTTCTTGACGAGGTATGATCAACTTGCCACGGCAAGAGATTACAGACATACAAATATATATATATATATATATATGTCATCCTACATCTTATAACGAAAATAGCTGACATGTGGTATCCTTCAGGATGATGTTTTATCAAAGTGAATATCCTTCATGTTGAGGTATCCTACAGTGGTGAATGGAAGGATACCATAGATGTCAGGATATATATATCCTTCAGGATACTATAGATGGCAGGACATATCCTTCAGGATACCATAGATGTCAAGTCATATATCCTTCAGGATACCATAGATGTCAGGATATATATCCTTCAGGATACCATAGATGTCAGGATATATATATCCTTCAAGATACTATAGATGTCAGGACATATCCTTCAAGATACCATAGATGACAAGTCATATCCTGCAGGATACCATAGATGACAGGATATATATCCTTCAGGATACTATAGATGTCACGTTATATATCCTTGAGGATATCGAAGATGTCGGGTCCAATATCCTTCAGGATACCATAGATGTCATGCCATATATCCTTCAGGATACTAGATGTCAGGATATATATCGTTCAGGATACTATAGATGTCAGGTCATATATCCTTCAGGATACTATAGATGTCAAAACATATCCTTCAGGATACCATAGATGTCAAGTCATATATCCTTCAGGATACCATAGATGTCAGGATATATAGCCTTCGGGATACTATAGATGTCAGGTTATATATCCTCAAGGATATCGAAGATGTCGGGTCCAATATCCTTCAGGATACCATAGATGTCCGGCCATATATCCTTCAGGACACTGTAGATGTCAGGATATATATATATATCCTTCAGGATACTATAGATGTCAGGTCATATATCCTTCAGGATACTATAGATGTCAGGACATATGCTTCAGGATACCATAGATGTCAAGTCATATATCCTTCAGGATACCATAGATGTCAGGTCATATATCCTTCAGGATATAGATGTCTGGATATATATCCTTCAGGATACTATAGATGTCAGGTCATGTATCCTTAAGGATACAAAAGAAGTCTGGTTATATATCCTTAAGGATACCAAAGATGTCGGGTCATATATCCTTAAGGATACCCAAGAAGTCAGGATACCATATATCCTTAAGGATACCCAAGAAGTCAGGATACCATATATCCTTAGGGATACTAGATACGTAGGAATGTCACATATCCTTAAAGATACTTAAGTGGTACTATCCTGCAGGATACTTGTCTATCAAATTAGAAGCTGTTATATTGATAAATATCCTTAAGGATACTTCATTTTAACTATTACGAAACCAACAGAATAATAAAATCCGCATTAGTTTACTTTGGTATAGTTATATTCCAATTTGAATAGTTAATATCCTTTAAAGGATATTCGAACCAAGATATGCCTGTTTCCGGAGATGAAACTGCAGTACAGGTACCTTAAGTACTGCAGGTGGACCAGGTTTTGTCTTGTAAATCCACTATCGATGTTGTGTAATACTGAGAGATGTATCCTATGATTGAGTAGCCCGACCATAGGGAGATGCCAGGATTGCTTAGACGGCACTGCAGGATAGACTAAGAGTTACCTATCAGGAGCTGCAGGTGGATCGTGGACTAGGTAGTGCTATCCTTAGACGGCGGGAGCGGTTACATGTCTTTAGGGTATCAAAAACCAGTTCAGTACTGCAGGTTGGTCACTTTAGTGATTCAGGAGAACTGGCTTAAGTGACACTGGGAATACCTTTGATATTCTACCTCGATAGAGGAAATCATGGTTCGAGTGTCCTTGAAGGAATGTTAGTATTTCTTTTTTCTTTTGGTATAATAATTAATACAGCCTTTTTGATACAAGCAGTGTATGATTTATTTAGGAGAGGGCTAAATTCTATCATAGACGAGTTCAGCCACTGTACGAAATATCTACTTTATCGGGTGCTGCACCATATTATATCGGTTTACGCTTCGGTGAATTAACCCTGCGATTTATACAAAGATGAATCTTGTAAAATACATGTATATATAAAAGCACTTTGGAAATAAGAATATAATTACTATTCTTTGAAACTGAAAATTTGGTGTTGACTCCATCTTTCAGTAGTTGTTTCATTTATCTACTTAGTGTAACCTTTGAAATTAAGACTCTCTGTAATGCTTTGCTGATGTATCCTCTGTCTGGGTTAGAAGTGAATGACCCACCTTACAAACTCGACTTACCATGAGTATTTGGTGAATAGAGGCGAACCCATGTGACGAGCGCCTTCTAAATGAGATAGACGTTACCATGGTGATACTATGAGAGAGAAGAGCCAGAAGTCTATGAGACGATCTGTGACCTACAGCATATGGGTGGGCTAGTGATTTCGGTCTATGGAAAGGCTCTTTTCTTGTCTATGGTATTCCTACGAGGGTCGTGACACCTTACGTCACTGGTGGCAGCAAACTAACTTGATACAAGATACACTCTATCAGTCGACCAATCAGAAAATTCGTTCCAGTATATTGAAGGAAAACCTGGAATACAGTTTGAGACATTAGGCCCCTTCCCACCCCCACCTCCCCCTGAGTGGACGCCCCCACCCAAATCAACACGTTAGCGGCAGAAATGAGACCCTGTGTGCCTACCAACTTGTAATTTTGTGCTACAGGCCCTACACATCAGCACTTCATAGTTTGTATGTGTACAGTATAGCATCCTCATTGACAGAATCCTCTACAAAACACATCTGATTTTACCGACACTCCGTTCTGATCTGTCTCAGCATCATGTGATAATGATTCAATGAGCTCGGAATAATTTTGTATACTGCTGTTACAGGTCACCTTCACCATAATGTATCAATTACCATGGACTTGTATATGTATCACATTCATATTGACTGGTGATGGCTGATGAGAATATTGCCCATATGAAACAAATGGCTGGATTCCAGCGAATAAAAAGTTCATGTTATTCATAAACAACATACAATTAATAATACTATCAAATAATTATGTATATTCCTTGTCGACATCAATATAATACAGATAATATTATGACTGAATCATGGTAACAGATATTCAAGGGTATATATGTCTACACTAAACTGAAGGAGACCCATGATGCGTGTTATATTATGTTGTAAAATATCGTCATTCTGCGCATGCGCAGTAGACCAAGGGTATGGAAATAGACGTTTTGGGATCTAGGGGAGCCCCTAATGGGCCGATGGAGTTGTATGAGGTATTAATGTGAAGCCTATATGAGGGGGCATCCGCCTGGACTAGTGTGTCGTTCGTGTTCAACATTCTGCGCATGGGCAGACAGAGAATTGTGGGAAAAGGGTATGGAAATAGACGTTTTGGGGTCTAGGTGAGTCCCTAGTGAGCCGATGGGGTCGAGTGAGGTATCGTTGTGAAGGATACGTGAGGGGGCATCCGCCTGGACTAGTGTGTCGTTCGTGTTCAACATTCTGCGCATGCGCAGACAGGGAATTATGAGAAAAGGGTATGGAAATAGACGTTTTGGGGTCTAGGTGAGTCCCTAATGGGCCGATGGGGTCGAGTGAGGTATCGTTGTGAAGGATACGTGAGGGGGCATCCGCCTGGACTAGTGTGTGGACCGTTTTCGACATTCTGCGCATGCGCAGACAGGGAATTGTGGGAAAAGTGCATTGGAAGGAGCGTTTTTGGGGTCTAGGTGGGCCACTAATGGTTTGATTGAGTCGAGTGAGGTATCAATGTGATGCATACGTGAGGGCGCATCCGCCTGGGTGGATGGGTGTTGGGAATATCGTCATTCTGCGCATGCTCATGCAGGCCGTATTATGGAAATAGACATTTTGAGACCGATATGGACCACTATTGGTCCGAATGTGTCTAGGGAAATGTTATTTTATAGCTCTCGGGGTGTAGACCACGACTTGAAGGGATGTTCACGTCACCTGTGACGTCACTGGCGACGTCATCAATGAGAGTAGTAGCGAAAGCGGGAGTTTCGGAGGTGCGATGGAGTTCATTTGGAGTAGATAACGGCCTATTTTTCCATCCAACTACCTGGTAGAGTTACCTGTGAGTGTGAATGTATGCGCGCGTCTGTGTGAGTGAGTGAATGAGTGAGTGAGTGAGTGAGTGAGTGAGTGAGTGAGTGAGTGAGTGAGTGAGTGTGAGTGAGTCAGTGATTAAGGCGTGCCCTACGCCCGTCTTAACGCATGGACGCACTAACGACGGTGATTGAGTGAGGGAGTGAGTGAGTGAGTGAGTGAGGCGTGCCCAACGACCGTCTTAACGCATGGACGCACTAACGACGGTGAGTGAGTGAGTGAGGGAGTGACTGAGGTAGTGAGTGAGGGAGTGAGTGAGTGAGTGAGGTACGGAGTGAGTGAGTGAGTGAGTGAGTGTTTGTAGCAACGCCCGCCAACCTCAACGCTTCAAAAAGCCCAAAAGCTCTCATTTTTCTAGACACCAATACATCGAAATGCAGTGACGTCCGTCGTTACACCCTAGCATAACGCCTTGACGTCATGATGTAGACAGATGAGAGAACAACAACAACAACAAGGATGAGAGAACAACAACAACAACAAGTTTTTTCATATAGTTTATTTTCCCCTCCATCATAACATACCCACGCTGGGGGAGCCGCGTTGGGTGTGTTTACAATTCAAAAAGTCTCTTATCCAATCAGAGGCCACCATTTGGTCCTGTCATATTCGTTCCTGCCCGTTAGATGTATTCTCGGCTGTCCAATCAGAAGTCGCCGTTTCAGAAAGTTCCATCTTTGCTCGGTGTGACCTAATATGATTCTTACTCATTCATTCATCGTCTGTATATATGTTACAAGTCTCTCTTTCGAGATAATCGCGGTCATATTTTTTCATACAAGGAAAAAACGGCCTTTGGTGCCAAGCTCTCACTTCGCCCATCAGTGCACGGGTGATGCGTTCAACCGATGGGGTGGTCGGTCAGCCTGGTCACGAAAAACGTAACATTGGTCACCCTCTCCACTGTCCACTTGGTGTTGGGGCGTTGTTGTTGGGCCCATTCCAAGGGATCCACGGTGTCCAGTTTCTCCAGCATCGTCTCTAGCGAGGCCCGGTTAATGATGGTAAACGGTTGGTGAAATACCCGGATGCTACTGCTCGGGTAAAAGTATCGGACTTGATCTGTCTCCTTATGCTGCAGCACATAACCAAACGCCAGATTTAATTTGAAGGACGTAGCTTGGTCATTGAAGACGGCTTCCATGTTGCTGCGTAGACGGGCGAGATCTATCAGTCGGAAATTGTAGATACCTTGAATAGGGCGATGACGATGGAAACAGTGCCGTATCATGGGCCAATGGCGCCGATAGATGTCACTCACTGGATGGGCGTCCTGTAAGAGATCGCTAGGAACATTTCTGGGCTCGTCCAGAAAATGTTCGATGTCGTCAGGCGTATGACTCGAAACCGTAACGCTGGGGTCCGATTGGATAACCAGGCCCTCCTGGACTGTGGGTATAGGCGGACTCTTCGTCATCGCATCACCAGTGGCGTTCGTCTCCCCGGGTTCATCTTCACTGGGTCTGACCTTCCGTGGCTCCTCTTTAGTGGAAAGTTGTCGCCCAAACCGTAGAGACGGGGCATGCATCAAACGTTGGTGCTGTCTTAACCGACTAGGTCGTTTGAAGAGTCGACCACAATCGTTACATTGTACCGTCGCACCCTCGTGGAGTGCCCTCTCATGACGCAGTAAATGATCCTCCCGATTGAATGACCGTGCGCAGATTATACAAGTATACCGTGCATCGTTGTGGATGGAGGCCTCGTGACGTCGTAAACTTTTTAGACGAGTAAACTGCTTCTGGCAAGTTGTGCAAGTGAACATCTTGGTGGTTGACAGAGTGTCTGATGAAACGGCCAGGCCGCTTCCCTTTTATAGCACGCTAGCTGGTGATCTATTTTTAGCACACTCATGGACACATGTTCATTCCTATATTTACAGACTCTACCACCACCACCACACACACCACCACCAACTCCGCCAACACCACCGCCACACACCACCAACACCACCACCAACGCCACCACCGGCCGTTGACGGGCGTCAACGCCCGGTGGTGGAGGGTAGCCCCCGTGTCGCAGAGCTCTTGGATCGGAGCTCTCGGAGCTCAAAGCTTGCGGAGCTCAGAGCTCGGAAATGACGTCATCGCAGGCATGCGCGTGTACCTGTGCTGCACCCGCACCCTGGTGTACCCTATTCCCTACGGGCTATAGGGTACAGGGTGCAGCACAGGTACACGCGCATGGCTGCGATGACGTCATTTCTGACGCCCGTCAACGCCCGGTGGTGGCGTTGGTGGTGGTGTTGGTGGTGTGTGGCGGTGGTGTTGGTGGTGGTGTGTGTGGTGGTGGTAGAGTCTGTAAATATAGGAATGAACATGTGTCCATGAGTGTGCTAAAAATAGATCACCAGCTAGCGTGCTATAAAAGGGAAGCGGCCTGGCCGTTTCATCAGACACTCTGTCAACCACCAAGATGTTCACTTGCACAACTTGCCAGAAGCAGTTTACTCGTCTAAAAAGTTTACGACGTCACGAGGCCTCCATCTACAACGATGCACGGTAATACTTGTATAATCTGCGCACGGTCATTCAATCGAGAGGATAAATTACTGCGTCATGAGAGGGCACTCCACGAGTGTGCGACGGTACAATGTAACGATTGTGGTCGACTCTTCAAACGACCTAGTCGGTTAAGACAGCACCAACGTTTGATGCATGCCCCGTCTCTACGGTTTGGGCGACAACTTTCCACTAAAGAGGAGCTGCGGAAGGTCAGACCCAGTGAAGATGAACCCGGGGAGACGAACGCCACTGGTGATGCGATGACGAAGAGCCCGCCTATACCCACAGTCCAGGAGGGCCTGGATATCCAGCCGGACCCCAGCGTTACGGTTTCGAGTCATACGCCTGACGACATCGAACATTTTCTGGACGAGTCCATAAATGTTCCTAGCGATCTCTTACAGGACGCCCATCCAGTGAGTGACATCTATCGGCGCCATTGGCCCATGATACGGCACTGTTTCCATCGTCATCGCTCTATTCAAGGTATCTACAATTTCCGACTGACCGATCTCGCCCGTCTACGCAGCTACATGGAAGCCGTCTTCAATGACCAAGCTACGTCCTTCAAATTAAATCTGGCGTTTGGTTATGTGCTGCAGCATAAGGAGACAGATCAAGTCCGATACTTTTACCCGAGCAGTAACATCCGGGTATTTGACCAACCGTTTACCATCATTAACCGGGCCTCGCTAGAGACGATGCTGGAGAAACTGGACACCGTGGATCCCTTGGAATGGGCCCAACAACAACGCCCCAACACCAAGTGGACAGTGGAGAGGGTGACCAATGTTACGTTTTTCGTGACCAAGCTGACCGACCACCCCATCGGTTGAACGCATCACCCGTGCACTGATGGGCGAAGTGAGAGCTTGCCACCAAAGGCCGTTTTTTCCTTGTATGGAAAAATATGACCGCGATTATCTCGAAAGAGAGACTTGTAACATATATACAGACGATGAATGAATGAGTAAGAATCATATTAGGTCACACCGAGCAAAGATGGAACTTTCTGAAACGGCGACTTCTGATTGGACAGCCGAGAATACATCTAACGGGCAGGAACGAATATGACAGGACCAAATGGCGGCCTCTGATTGGATAAGAGACTTCTTGAATTGTAAACACACCCAACGCGGCTCCCCCAGCGTGGGTATGTTATGATGGAGGGGAAAATAAACTATTTGAAAAAACTTGTTGTTGTTGTTGTTCTCTCATCCTTGTTGTTGTTGTTGTTCTCTCATCTGTCTACATCATGACGTCAAGGCGTTATGCTAGGGTGTAACGACGGACGTCACTGCATTTCGATGCATTGGTGTCTAGAAAAATGAGAGCTTTTGGGCTTTTTGAAGCGTTGAGGTTGGCGGGCGTTGCTACAAACACTCACTCACTCACTCACTCCGTACCTCACTCACTCACTCACACCCTCACTCACTACCTCAGTCACTCCCTCACTCGCTCACTCACCGTCGTTAGTGCGTCCATGCGTTAAGACGGGCGTTGGGCACGCCTCACTCACTCACTCACTCACAGTCACTCACTCACTCACTCACTCACTCACTCACCGTCGTTAGTGCGTCCATGCGTTAAGACGGACGCTGGGCACGCCTTACTCACTCACTCACTCACACTCACTCACTCACTCACTCACTCACTCACTCACTCACTCACTCACTCATTCACTCACTCACACACACGCGCGAATACACTCACACTCACAGGTAACTCTACCAGGTAGTTGGATGGAAAAATAGGCCGTTATCTACTCCAAATGCACTCCATCGCACCTCCGAAACTCCCGCTTTCGCTACTACTCTCACTGATGACGTCGCCAGTGACGTCACAGGTGACGTGGACATCCCTTCAAGTCGTGGTCTACACCCCGAGAGCTATAAAATAACATTTCCCTAGACACATTCGGACCAATAGTGATCCATATCGGTCTCAAAATGTCTATTTCCATACTACGGCCTGCATGAGCATGCGCAGAATGACGATATTCCCAACACCCATCCACCCAGGCGGATGCGCCCTCACGTGTGCATCACATTGATACCTCAATCAAACCATTAGTGGCCCACCTAGACCCCAAAAACGCTCCTTCCAATGCACTTTTCCCACAATTCCCTGTCTGCGCATGCGCAGAATGTCGAAACCGGTCGACACACTAGTCCAGGCGGATGCCCCCTCACGTATCCTTCACAACGATACCTCACTCGACCCCATCGGCCCACTAGGGACTCACCTAGATCCCAAAACGTCTATTTCCATACCCTTTTCTCATAATTCCCTGTCTGCGCATGCGCAGAATGTTGAACACGAACGACACACTAGTCCAGACGGATGCCCCCTCACGTATCCTTCACAACGATACCTCACTCGACCCCATCGGCCCACTATATAGGGACTCACCTAGACCCCAAAACGTCTATTTCCATACCCTTTTCCCACAATTCCCTGTCTGCGCATGCGCAGAATGTTGAACACGAACGCCACACTAGTTCAGGCGGATGCCCCCTCACATAGGCTTCACATTAATACCTCATACAACTCCATCGGCCCATTAGGGGCTCCCCTAGATCCCAAAACGTCTATTTCCATACCCTTGGTCCACTGCGCATGCGCAGAATGACAATATTTCAACCCCACACCCACCCCATCGGATGCCCCCTAACATACGCTTGACATTGATACCTCACTCGACTCCATAGGACCACTATTGCCCACCCAGACCCCAAAACGTCTATTTCCATACCCTTTTCCCACAATTCCGTCTGCGCATGCGCAGAATGTTGAAAACGACCGAGTCACTAGGCCAGGCGGATGCCCCCTCACATAGGCTTCACATTAATACCTCATACAACTCCATCGGCCCATTAGGGGCTCCCCTAGATCCCAAAACGTCTATTTCCATACCCTTGGTCTACTGCGCATGCGCAGAATGACGTCAGTTCCACGTCACACCCATCCCATCGGATGCTCCTTCACGAATGCTTCACATTGATACCCCATACGACTCCATCGGACCACTAGTGGCCCCTCTAGACCCCAACACGTGTATTTCCATACCCTTTTCCCACAATTCCCTGTCTGCGCATGCGCAGAATGATGACAACGCCCGAGCCACTAGTCCAGTCAGATACCCCCTCACATAGGCTTCACATTGATACCTCACACGACTCCATCTCGTTTTTCTCGTCTCGCCGAGAAAAACACGATGGGAAGGGTCCCGAAGCGAAGCGGTGAAATTTTTGGGAAAAGTCACCGAGGTCTGTATATAGGCACATAGGCTGGCCATGGGGGGTATAGGTCCAACCTGGGAAATTCACACACGTTCATTGTGATATGGGTTGCTTGGATTTGTTTTTCACGTCTCGTCATTTAGAACACGATGGGAAGGGTCTCGGAGCGCAACGGTGAAATTTTTGGAAAAGTACCATATAGCCCATATAGTCCCATACTGGCTATATGGGGGTATAGGTTCAACCTGGAAAATTCACACACGTTCATTGTGATATGGGTTGTTTGGTCTTGTTTTTCACGTCTCGTCATTTAGAACATGATGGGAAGGGTCCCGGAGCGAAACGGTGAATTTTTTGGAAAAAGCTCACCGAGGCCTGGGTAGGCCCATAGGCTGGCTATGGGGTATAGGTCCAACCTGAGAAATTCACACACGTTCATTGTGATATGGGTTGTTTGGTCTTGTTTTTCACGTCTCGTCATTTAGAACATGATGGGAAGGGTTTCGAAGCGAAACGGTGAAATTTTTGGAAAAAGTTCACCGATGCCTGGGTAGGCCCATAGGCTGGCTATGGGGTATAGGTCCAACCTGGGAAATTCACACACGTTCATTGTGATATGGGTTGTTTGGTCTTGTTTTCACGTCTCGTCGTTTAGAACACGATGGGAAGGGTTTCGAAGCGAAACGGTGAAATTTTTGGGAAAAGTTCATCGAGGCCTGGGTAGGCCCATAGGCCTATACTGCATGGCTATGGAGGTATAGGTCCATACGGGGTGAACGTTTTGGGGTCTAGGTGAGCCCCTAATGGTCCTATGGTGTCGTATGAGGTCTTATTTTGAAGCCCTCGTGGAGTTTGTAATGTATCGAACAGTCGTCCCCCTCAAGACCCTCATATATACCCGGATGACGGACGTTACCCAAAAGACACGGACTTTACCGAAAAGACACGGACGTCACCGAAAAGACACGAACTTCACCGAAAAGACACGGACGTACCCGGAAAGTCACGGACGTACCCGAAAAGACACGAAGGTGAACGACATTGTGGACAAACCCCACAGACAGGTCAGTACATGTCCTATCATGTTCACAGGTTACGCCCCATTCACGCATAATAAAAGGATTGATCTGTAATCTGTGTTGTTGTTGCTCTCTTTTTTGGACTAAGGGCAGTGAAGGAAGGTATTTTGTGTAGAGATGGAATGCGTCGTGTGAGGTGTCATCTTGTAGCAACGCCCGCCAACGCCAAGCTTAACGCTTCAACGCCCTGGTGAAATAGCTCAGAAGTTCTGATTTTTCTAGATATTCCATGGAATTGTCACTAATTCTTCGAAATGCAGTGACGCCCGTCAACGCTCGTAGTTACGCCTTAACGCTCTAACATAATGCCTTGACGCCATGATATAGACCGGAGAGAGAACAACAACAACAACAAGGATGACACATGAGAGAACAACAACAACAAGAAGTTTTTTGATATAATTTATTTTCCTCAATGTTACATCATACCCACGCTGGGGGAGCCGCGTTGGGTATGTTTACAACTCAAAAAGACTTGCCCAATCAGAGGCCACCATTTGCATCTGTCATATTCGTTCCTGTCCGTTAGATGTATTCTTGTCCAATCAGAAGTCGCCATTTCAGAAAGTTCCATCTGTGCTCGGTGTGACCTAAGCGTCGTCGGACAGGCCTGGATATTCTTCGGGCAGCATGTCCTGAAACAGTTGTTTGCGCATTCTGATCGCATTTTCCAGGGCCTCGGTGGGTGGTAGCCCCATAGCCTCTTCCAAGTGACGCTTGGTCTTCATGATGGACCTGTGCGTGGGGTCGCCTTTCATTTCAAGCGGTAGTAAAGTATACTGTTCATAGATCGCCATGGCTGTTTTCCTGATGCGGGGGCGCATTTGGGTGTACGTCTGTTGTAAATTATCCTCTCCGGCGTCCTCGATCGCTGCAGCGTAAGTATTGATAGCTGCTGTCACAATACGATCCCAGAAGGTAGGTTCTGCCTCACTTTCCACGGACGTAGGCTGACTATCTGAGGTCAAGCTCTCCGTATCACTAGATAGACTCTCAGCAACCTGTTTCGGTATCAGTCGATACACTCTCAGCAGTCTCTGTATCAGCATCCGCCTCAACGCACTCCTCAGAGTCCTCAATCCCATGTATATTTTTCTGGTGTCGCATCATATCGTAATGTCTGGTGAACGTGCGTTCGCACTCAGAGCAAGTGTAAGCCATGTTGACAGTTGAACGTCGACTGTGCGTGTTTTTGGAAATACGCTTGCTTTTATAGACAGTAACGCCCATCAACGCTTAGCTTAACGCTTCAACGCCCTGATGAATTAGCCCAGAAGCTCTGATTTTCATGGAATTGACACCAATTCATAGAAATGCAGTGACGCCCGTCAACGCCCGTCGTTACGCCTTAACGCCCGTCTCAACGCCTTAACACACTTTCTTAACGCTTTAACGTCGTTTAATGATGCGTTCGAACAAATGTTTCTTTTGTGCTATTGCTCTGACATACGCCGCTTTCCAGTTCATGCCCTAGGTTTTCAACATCGACGCTGTAATTTCAATTTCCATATGGACTGGGTCCTTATCCAACAATTTCATATGGGTCACGAGGTCGACATACCGCTGACGTAAAGCCCGTCGTAGTCTGGGTGCCAATTCGACCAATACATAAGGACTGATGAGGGACACATGTTCATTCCTATATGTACAGACACCACCACCAACACCACCACCACACACTACCACCACACAAACACACACACACACCACCACCACATTCCACCACCACCACCACCACCGCCACCACCGGGCGTTGACGGGCGTCAACGCCCGGTGGTGGTGGTGGGAGCTCCCGTAGTGACATTTGCATATGACCTCTTTGAGGTCACTTCCGCTTCCGTTCACGTGACCGGAACTGACCTTTGACCCCTGCACGCAATGTACACACACCACCACCAACACCACCACCACACACTACCACCACACACACAAACACACCACCACCACATTCCACCACCACCACCACCACCGCCACCACCGGGCGTTGACGGGCGTCATCGCCCGGTGGTGGTGGTGGTGGGAGCTCCCGTGTGGCAGAGCTCTTGGATCGGAGCTCTTGAAGCTCAAAGCGTGTGGAGCTCAGAGCTCGGAAGTGACATTTGAATATGACCTCTGTGAGGTCACTTCCGCCTCCGGTCACGTGACCGGAACTGACCTTTGACCCCTGCGCGCAATTTTTATCCGGTATTGTTAGCGCGCGCAGGGGTCAAAGGTCAGTTCCGGTCGCGTGACCGGAGGCGGAAGTGACCTCACAGAGGTCATATGCAAATGTCACTTCCGAGCTCTGAGCTCCACACGCTTTGAGCTCCAAGAGCTCCGATCCAAGAGCTCTGCCACACGGGAGCTCCCACCACCACCACCACCGGGCGTTGACGCCCGTCAACGCCCGGTGGTGGCGGTGGTGGTGGTGGTGGAATGTGGTGGTGGAATGTGGTGCTGGTGTGTTTGTGTGTGTGTGGTGGTAGTGTGTGGTGGTGGTGTTGGTGGTGGTGTCTGTACATTGCGTGCAGGGGTCAAAGGTCAGTTCCGGTCACGTGAACGGAAGCGGAAGTGACCTCACAGAGGTCATATGCAAATGTCACTTCCGAGCTCTGAGCTCCACACGCTTTGAGCTCCAAGAGCTCCGATCCAAGAGCTCTGCCACACGGGAGCTCCCACCACCACCACCGGGCGTTGACGCCCGTCAACGCCCGGTGGTGGCGGTGGTGGTGGTGGTGGTGGAATGTGGTGGTGGTGTGTGTGTGTGTTTGTGTGGTGGTAGTGTGTGGTGGTGGTGTTGGTGGTGGTGTCTGTACATATAGGAATGAACATGTGTCCCTCATCAGTCCTTATGTATTGGTCGAATTGGCACCCAGACTACGACGGGCTTTACGTCAGCGGTATGTCGACCTCGTGACCCATATGAAATTGTTGGATAAGGACCCAGTCCATATGGAAATTGAAAGAACAGCGTCGATGTTGAAAACCTCGGGCATGAACTGGAAAGCGGCGTATGTCAGAGCAATAGCACAAAAGAAACATTTGTTCGAACGCATCATTAAACGACGTTAAAGCGTTAAGAAAGTGTGTTAAGGCGTTGAGACGGGCGTTAAGGCGTAACGACGGGCGTTGACGGGCGTCACTGCATTTCGATGAATTGGTGTCAATTCCATGAAAATCAGAGCTTCTGAGCTAATTCACCAGGGCGTTGAAGAGTTAAGCTAAGCGTTGATGGGCGTTACTGTCTATAAAAGCAAGCGTATTTCCAAAAACACGCACAGTCGACGTTCAACCGTCAATATGGCTTATACTTGCTCTGAGTGCGAACGCACGTTCACCAGACATTACGATATGATGCGACACCAGAAAAATATACATGGGATTGAAGACTCTGAGGAGTCCGTTGAGGCGGATGCTGATACAGAGACTACTGAGAGTGTATCGACTGATACCGAAACAGAGATTGCTGAGAGTCTATCTAGTGATACGGAGAGCTTGACCTCAGATAGTCAGCCTACGTCCGTGAAAAGTGATGCAGAACCTACCTTCTGGGATCGTATTGTGACAGCAGCTATCAATACTTACGCTGCAGCGATCGAGGACGCCGGAGAGGATAATTTACCACAGGCGTACACCCAAATGCGCCCCCGCATCAGGAAAACAGCCATGGCGATCTATGAACAGTATACCTTACTACCGCTTGAAATGAAAGGCGACCGCACGCACAGGTCCATCATGAAGACCAAGCGTCACTTGGAAGAGGCTATGGGACTACCACCCACCGAGGCCCTGGAAAATGCGATCAGAATGCGCAAGCAACTGTTTCAGGACATGCTACCCGAAGAATATCCAGGCCTGCCCGACGACGCTTAGGTCACACCGAGCAAAGATGGAACTTTCTGAAATGGCGACAGACAAGAGCAGCCGAAAATACATCTAACGGACAAGAAGGAATATAACAGATGCAGCGCCAAATGGTGGCCTCTGATTGGACAAGAGTTTTTTTGAGTTGTAAACATACCCAACCCATACAGCGTGGGTATGATGTAACATTGGGGAAAATGAACTATATGAAAAAAAACTTCGTGTTGTTGTTGTTCTCTCATGTGTCATCCTTGTTGTTGTTGTTCTCTCTCCGGTCTATATCATGGCGTCAAGGCGTTATGTTAGAGCGTTAAGGCGTAACTACGAGCGTTGACGGGCGTCACTGCATTTCGAAGAATTAGTGACAATTCCATGGACTATCTAGAAAATCAGAACTTCTGAGCTATTTCACCAGGGCGTTGAAGCATTAAGCTTGGCGTTGGCGGGCGTTGCTACAAGATGTCACCTCACATGACGCATTCGGACCAAGGATGGTCCATATCTACACCAAATACCTTCCTTCACTGCCCCAAAATGTCCACTTTCGCTACTACTCGTACTGATGACGTCACCGATAACGTCACAGATGACGTGGACAGCCTCGAATCGGGGTCTACACCCCGAGAGTTACAAAAGGACACCCCGCACGACGCATTCGGACCAAGGATGGTCCATCTCGACACCAAAAACATTCCTGCACTGCCCCAAAATGGCCGCTTTACTTACTACAACCAACTGCGCATGCACAGATTGACACGACTTTGCACTTAAAACACGCCATTCTGACTCTACCCCACACATGCTTCACTTTGACATCTTCCACGACCCATTCGGACCCATAGCGGTCCATCGCTACCCCAAACACACCCCCACATACCCCCCAAAATGCCTGCTTTCTATACTACGGCCAGACTGCGCATGCGCAGACTATTGACAACGAACGACACACTAGCCCAGGCGGATGCCCCCTCACGACAGCTTCAAAATAAGACCTCATACGACACCATAGGATCATTAGGGGCTCACCTAAACCCTAAAACGTCTATTTCCACACCCTTTTCCCAGAATTCCCTGTCTACGCATGCGCAGAATGTTGACAACGGCCGAGACACTAGTCCAATCGGATGTCTCCTCACATATGTTTCACATTGATACCTCACTCAACTCCATCGGCTCATTAGTGGCTCACCTAGATCCCAAAACGTCTATTTCCTTACCCTTTGTCTATTGCGAATGCGCAGAATGACGATATTCCTACCCTCATCCACCCAGTCGGATGCCCCCTCACATAGGCTTCACATTGATACCTCACTCGACCTCATCGGTCCACTGAGGGCCCACCTAGACCCCAAAACGTCTATTTACATGCCCTTTGTCTACCGCGCATGCGCAGAATGACGATATTTCAACCCCACACCCAGCCCATCGGATGCCCCCTCACATAGGCTTCACATTGATACCTCATACAACTCCATCGGCCCATTAGGGGCTCCCCTAGATCCCAAAATGTCTATTTCCATACCCTTTGTCTACTGCGCATGCGCAGAATGACGTCAGTTCCACGTCACACTCATTCCCTCGGATGCTCCTTCACGAATGCTTCACATTGATACCTCATACGACTCCATCGGACCACTAGTGGCCCACCTAGACCCCAAAACGTCTAGCGGGACCCATGCCGGGTCCAGTTTTCGACACTAGATGACCACATCCCGACAAAATGGCCAGTTTTCGACACCGGACGTGCCGCCATCTTGAACCAGAAGGCAGACGCCGCCATCTTGGATATGTCCCATAATGCACCGGGTCAAAATACTCGCTTCTGATTGGCTGAGGGCAGTACTCCACCCAACCGGAAGTGACTGCTCCACAAATAGGAGGCAATTTCCACTTTTCCTACTACTCAAGGTGATATATTTTGGTTAAATCCAAGTCAATCATGCAGGATACTAATAACTCAGCTCTGTGATCTTTACCCTCGAAAACCTATATATTGTAACCCATATGCACGAGTATCCTGTACAATAATAATATCACACATGAAGCGATTCAGTCTGTGTTCTTTTGGAAAGTTCTGTGTAATTTGAAATGGAAGACATGTGAAACCCCATCCTCAAGTATAGCCCGCAAAATCACATCACACTGAAGAGGTAGAGACTGTATACGTCTGCATCTGCCGAATCCTGCAACACAAAATGACCAATCCTGAATTACTAATTCGTAACATAAGTAGACAGGCAAGTAGCTGACAAGTGACATTCACTGGGAACCTATTATAAATGGCCAAAGGATAAAGACATTTTGCTTTCATAAATCATCTCCATTTTGAAAAAAACCCCATTCAAATAAACCTTGTCAACTATATTATTACATTACAGACAAATAACAGATCATCCAAAATATTTAAGACTATAAATGGATAATGACCTTGAAACATATGATTTACATACCTGGATGCTTATCCATCAAGGTTATCCCTCGCCCCCTCAGCACACCCTCGTCAATTTCATCCCGATAAGCAGGTACCAATCCGAGTTTTTTTTCTGCAATCTGAAAATAAATGAGATTACATATATCATAGGATATTTATATGTACAGCTATATGCAAATTGACAATCTGAAAATAGCTGGCTCTCAGCTTAGTATGCATGCACAATTAAATCCATCAGATGATTGTGAATGGTTTGTCACATAACACACAACTGTACATGTATAACAGTAACAAAATAAACATGTGAAATTAATAAGTTTACATACCAGTGGTCAAGGGCACGGTATCATCATTCAATTCACTTTGATGTCGCTCTCTGTCATTATTACCTCGATTCATCAGCAGTACCATTCTGTATAGGAAGGGAACAATAAAGCATGAAAAGAACATCCTTAACACATATAAATTCAATAATACCATAAATACTCGTTTATAATACTGTAACGGCGTATATCTACATAACTACATTTCAGGACACTGTAACATGTTGTTGCTGTTGGTGTTCAACTTCCAAATCATTATCAACGTGTATTTGTTTGAAAATATACGCAAACAGTATCATAGTTCGTTCTACCTGACCCACGTAGAGAAAACTCAGCTAAATAAGTGCTTTGAATTACGAAAACATATCTAGAGCGCTGTAGTCCCATGTCTGCTGAATTCCTTCATGTCGATGAAAATTAACGGAGAAATTCATGACCGCGCTTTCCGGTTCGCACTGCCTTCTGGGAGACCCTTCCAGTCTATAGGAGTTCCAAGTCTTCCACAGAGAACCGCGGAAGCATCAAAGTTACGATAACTAGACTAGCATATCGAATTAAATCTGTCTGGGGATACAATCTTGTAATTGCTATCATGTGGTAATCATGTGAAAATTCATAAGGTGTAGAGGCCACTTTGGACCTACAGAAATGTGTTTGAATTTTTCTAAAATAAATAAATAAATACGGGGAATTTACACAAGTCATGCGCAAGGTGTTCAACAGTTCATCTTTCATGATTGTGACTGCTTTATTTTATTTTCATTGTGATGAGAGATTTGCACAAAAAAATAGTCGTAAAGATATATATTATTGTTATTATTCATTACTATATCACGATTCAAAGTTAATACAGATCCAATCAGATAAAAAAAATAATTAAATTTTCCAGTCACTTACAATCCCGGTATATGAAAAACTTGCCAATATTTAAGAATAGGATATAAACAGCTCTTCCTAGCAACACAAAATTTGGATTACCAGCCGCCAATCAAAACAATCCAGCAAAACACTTTTAAGTCCAGTGAAACACTAGTGTTTTACTTTAAAACACTTGACCTTGGCATCTTCACAAAGTGCTTAGGACTAAAACACTTTTTGCAAAAAGTGTTTTAATATAAAACACTTCATTTTTATAAACACTTTTCTAGAGAAAATAAAACACTAGTGTTTTACTTTGAGACACTAGTGATTTACTTGAGAACACATAATGTGTCTCACGATTTTACAGTGTAGAATTGTTCCTAAGGTACATCTGTCGCACCGGAATATTATCTCTTGGGCATATAGGTGTTCACATCTGCTGCATATCAAATCACATATAAGGTTAAACGAATATTAAACATTAGTCTCACTTAGTAAGAAGTTAGGCGAAGTTATCGAAGTCAGGAGATTTGGAGAGGAAGTCTCCATCCCACGGTCAGCCAGCACGGCTGTGCCAAAGGATACTAGACCACGGGAAAGTTCTACATGCCAGAGTCAAAGTCCAGTTGTGAGTATTTAATAAACATTGGTTGTGTCTTAAACTATTTGCATTTATCTGTTGTCACTTGGTCCACGAGTAGAATATCTATACTATAATATATAGTATAAAGGAGCGGGGTCTGTCTTGAAAATCTTCCACTGCGCTGCAACTCTGCCAATGAATAACGATATGGAAAATCAAGATTAGACCCCGTATCAATGGTTTGCAAAACAAATCGGATGCGACTTCCCCACAATCGCCTATGTCCGAATTAATTAATAGAGTTTGCAATGATCAGCTTGTAGGCTGGCCCTCACAGTCACCATCTTCAGATATTACTGTTAACCTAGATAATGATATAGATCACTTGGGGGAGTGGCCATCTAGCTCTTCAACCTCTGAAGTTCCCCATATTTCTACATCTTCTCCGAATCTAAACACTTCCAGGAACTCGTTAAGTGAATTGGCAGTGTATCCAATCTCTCTACGAAATTCGTTTTCTTCACTAGAGAGAGAAGATTGCCCGAATCTACAGATGATTGTCCGGATCACACATCACTGACAGACTTCCCTGAAATGCCTCCTGCGTCACATACATCTCCCACTTTCCCAACCTCAAACAAAAAACGAGGCCGTCCGACAGAGATGATTTCTCTGGACTCTAACAAGCGCGCGAAGGCCGCTCATTTCTTCACATCGGGGGCCCCTACTTCGCCAAACACTCCGAATCAGGCCTGTAAGTCTGTTGAAATACAGCCACGTAGAGGTGTCGGCCTTTCTCGTTTTGCAAGGTTACGAAGTCAACTTCGGGCCATAAATTCACCCAAATTGGTTCTGGGGGATTCCAATCTTGCGAGAATACAGGAGTCAGAATCAGATTGGCATATTTTTGCATTATCTGGTTTCACCATGAAAAAATTGGCTGACTTACTCAAGGGGGTAGAGTTACCTAATATTAAACAGTTAGTACTGAATATAGGGGTAAACGATCGTGGCAATTCATCTAGGAATATCAAGGCTCTTTTCTCCTCACTAAAAGTAGCTATTAGCAGCAGCTTCCCTCATGCCAAAGTTATATTTAATCCCATCACCCTGTCGAAGGGATCATCAGAGGAACTGTGTCTCATTGACCAGCTCAATCAACTGTTCTTTGGGGACAGCTTTTTCCATTATTTTGACTCTGATATAAACATCGAGCATCAAGCCGATGGTGTTCATTGGTTACCAGAAACAGCTAATAAGCTTTTTAAATCCTGGGTTATTTATACCAATGATCAGGAAAACTAAAAAGGAATCTCGATTTACAATTATTTAAAACGTCTAGCACAGTCTATAATCTTTCTTCTCGTCCCCTTTCGGACGCTGAAATTAGTCTTTTAGAGAAGGGGTTGTCTTTTGTACCGACACCGATTCTCTCCCGCTTTGAAGAAACTTCACAAAAAGGAGGGGCTACAATTGTTATGGACAAATCCTTATATATAGCTGAGGCTTTCAGACAGTTGGAAGATACTGAATATTATGTTCCCATTGAACATCCATTGCTACTTGAAAACCAAAGCCTCATTAAAGATATTCTGTTTGATACTTATCGTGAAGGAAATATAACTATAAAGGAATTTGATTATTTAACAGATGTAAGCCAATATCGTGATAGGATATTCTATCTATTACCCAAAATACATAAAGATATTCGATCTTGGCCTAACTCACGTATGCCGAAAGGGCGCCCTATTGTGTCTGACTCGGGCAGCGAAATGGCCCGTTTAGCAGAATACATAGACTATTGGCTGAACCCTATTTCTCAAAAGCATGCCAGTTATGGCCGTGACACCACCGACTTCCTGAATTGCTTAGTAGAACATTCTTACGATGCTCAGGTACTCATCTTTACTTTGGATGTTGAGTCCCTCTTTACCAATATTGAATCGGACGAGGGCCTAGACGTTATAGCTGAGGCTTTATCACGTCACCCGTCACCAAACAGGAATGATCAACATCTTCTGACATTATTGGATATTTCTTTGAATAAAAATGACTTTTCTTTTGGCCCTAAGCACTTCCTTCAAGTCAAAGGTACTGCTATGGGCAAACGTTTTGCCCCGTCATATGCCAATATATTTATGGCCGATTGGGAAGAGAAAGCTCTCGCCAAGTGTCCTATCCAACCTCTCCTTTGGAAGCGATACCTGGATGATATTTTCGGGGTATTTCCTGGTTCACTTGATGAATTTCGGGACTTTGTTCATATCTTGAACGAACATAAATCCAATATCCGTCTGCAATATAATGTTCAATTTCATTCTGTTCCATTCCTTGATGTTACCATTTATAAAGGTAGTAGATTTATATCTTCAGGGAGGTTTGATAGTAAAGTTTACTTCAAGCCAACGGACAGTCACCAATTGTTGCATCATTCTTCATTCCATCCTCCGTATACTTTCCGAGGCATCGTGAAGTCTCAGTTTGTAAGATACCGCCGTATTTATAACAATGAATGCGATTTTAATAACGCTTGTTACATTCTTATCAAAGCACTCTTAAAGCGAGGCTACTCTGCTCGTGGCTTGAGAAAAATCAAAGCAGATATGAGCAAAAGCAACCAAAACTCGGCTTTGCCAAAAAAAGTTCAACAGCGTCTGGAATTTCTTCCACTTATCATGAAATACTCCCCTAATGTTCGTCTTATTAAACAGTTTATTCAGAATAAAGTTTTGAACTCCAGATTGGTTGGACTACTTCCACCAATTCGAACATCTTTCAGTCGTTCTAAGAATCTGAAAGATACGCTAGTGCGTTCCAGAATAAACTATTGAATATTCAGTAGATAGATGGCGCTGCGGATTATCCGGGGACTCTTTCTCTTTAGGTGTAAGCCGCCATTTGCATTTTCCAGTCTGTGCTTTCTGCTCAAACAGTCCAGACGTGTTTTATCCATTTCTTTTATTGTACGAGTTGACCACTGGTGTTTTATAGTTTTTATCGTTCTACGGAACTTCAGTTTTTTCTGTTTTATCTCTACTTGGCAACGGGGAGCAAATAATAATCTTCGGTGATCGCTTATGGACTGGAGTCGACAGCAAGAACTTCGTCAGCCGCCTGCATGGGGGTTGGATTTTTCTGCGTCTCGTCCGTACACTCGGCAACATAAACATTTCCCGTAGCCAGTAGGAAGAACGGCTATACAGTGTCTTTTACGTAGCATGCAAGAAAACATCTGCAGTTGCTCCTGCTTTAATGCGGGCATGTCAAATTCATGGCACACCATAATTTTCGATCTCGCCCTTGAACTTGGCCGCCACTGAATATAGGGCGCTTTCCATTTCGCGTAGTCGGTGTGGCCGCTGGCAATGCCTTGATTGTGTACGTTCCATTTACTGTGCCGGAGCAATGCTGGTGTTGCCTCCAAATGGAAAGCGCCAATAGGCACCTCTTCGCCTGTTGAGGCTGGACTGTGATTGGTCGCCAGTCTGACATGCGCGACAGATTTGTTATACGGACTGTCCCATATCTTAATTAGCGACATGTCAGATATAGGAGCGGTTATTAAGTCTGAGTTTTAATCAGATTGGGGAAAGTGCCCGTACCACCAGAATTACAAGCGTCTAGTCCGTCATTCATAATCCAGCCGTCGTCCATTAGAGAATATCCGCGTCCATAATCCAAAGACCTATTCCTTTTCCATATAACAGTATTAGCACCAAATTCAAAAAGACAAAAGTATACATAAACATAGGCTTGTTTCCTGCAAGAGAGAAGCGGTCAACAGTTTTCAATGATGCCGGCAAGACATCATGATGTTCCAAAAATATCAAATCCGTATCGCTGATCAGTATTCTTAATCCATTATATTCGTTATAGAGTCGTCATCTAAAAAAAAGATGTATCTCAGTCACGCTTTGATTGTGACTGTTCATATGAGTACCATGAGGATCTTGAAGTACATGGGTTCATACGGCCCCTAGCCCCGGGTTAAGCAGAATTAGACACAAGTTACGAAACGTAGCGCCATAGATCTTGTACGCTACGTTCGTATTTTGCTATCAGCATGCGATATGTATCGCCAAATTTGAGAAACTTTGAAGTTATAGTTACTCCTAAAAAATACGAGTGATCTGTCTCTAGATAAGGCAACGTCAGATAATTTCTTAAAATTAGGGTCGGCATTCACCGAGATGAAATTGCTAGAGAAACTCTACATTATTTGCTACTTCAGGAGTGGTATTTCCGAATCGACCTTTTCCTCTTTTGTGGAGTCCAACCTGCTTACAATTATTTTGAAAGGTATCAACACTATACAACTAAGAGCCTTTTCTGTGTTGAGGAAACATTATACTGGGGCACTGGCCTAAACGTCGGTTATCACGCATACTGCCGTCGTCCGCTGCCGCAGTCCGTTGTATCAAAAGTACTCCAGTAAATTTACGGTTCAATCATGAACGGCAAATGGAAATTTTCATACAGGTGATAGACGTGGTCTTCCTTGAATGGGCCGGCGTCAGACTTGAGTCTTCTCCATCTGGGTTGAGAATCACATGTATGCTCCGTTTTTTTCTGGACGGATTCGAGCGTACGAAGGGATATACAAAGACAAAGGAATCATCCACGCGATTACAAGTACAATGAACTCAATAAATATAGATGATATCCTCCACTTGATTCGGTTTTCTTTTATACCCCACTTTGTTGATTGTTTTAAACCATAGTACTTCTCAAATTATGAATTGAATTCGTTCGTTCGTTCGCTCGCTCGCTCGCTCGCTCACTCACTCACTCACTCAATCACTCACTCACTGAATCACTCACTCACTCGCTCGCAGGCAAGTTAAGATGTTACCTGCCATCCTGTACCCCGAGGGCAGCACAAAGACAAAGAATCAACCACGCGATTCCAAGAACAGTATTTACGAAAATAAACTAAAGGATAAAAATAGATAGAAAACTTGTATATAGACAATATCCTCCACTCGATTCTCTCTCATAATATCTTTCTTCATTATATAATGGAAAACCTAGCGCTTGTAGCGATTTCGACTGAACAAAGAAATGTATAATGGAAACCAAATAAAGCATTTTGTTGATGGCCGCGAAATCTGTATGGGAAACGGCCCTCAACCCTACCAGGCCTGGGCGATTTGAGACCAGTCCAGTCCTGGGTCAAGGTGGGGGCATTTCGCCCCCGAACCCCCCCCCCCTAAATATTTTTCTTATACCTTGAGTTAAAGAGCTGCAACTTTCCATACTTTACCCTTGGGTAAAGCTCTATTAGAAAATTTAAAAATAAAAAATCCAAGGTGGCCGCCATTTCCCAAAAACATTTTTTGACGATTTTTCGTCCATATTTTCGATTTTTTTTTAATTTATGCATTTTGTTCGCAAAAAACTGTATGATAAATTAGTAAACAATAATCAGATGTGAAGCAAAATAGCTTGTCCACCTTTTCTCGCATAAAAGTAGAAATTTTGAAGAAAAATGACGAAAACATCACATTTCTGGTAACCCATATGGTCGCCATGTTGAATTTACCCATGATCCTCTGTACGGGTGTTTTGCAAACAGTGTCAGCTGCCAAATTGTTGTCATCCCGAAGATAGAGTAGAAAGTTTTTTATGCAGGCCTGGTAGGGCCTGGTAGGGTTAGGCTACAATTTCAACAATCAACCACCCCAAATTTACCGGATGGACAATCGACACTCACAAGTGAACTGGAGTTAGGTAAGCATTGCACAACGTAAATACCCAAATATATTGGTTTCCTCCATCACGCGGATAACCAACGATCTCATAACGTTTATGTTTCAGTTTTACTGTTTAACGAAATAGCCGTCTGTACATGTATCACATGAACAGTGTTTGAGGAGTAAACCAGTGGCCGCGAAATTCAGATGGAAAATACCTTCCGAAATTATAACGCTGTTTAAATGTCAGCAGGCCAGGTTATTGTTCCGCTTGCACTTATAAATCTGTGTCCCATTTACTGCCACAAACGTATGGCAAAAGGTTTCACCATGAAAAAGAAAGTAACACCTGCATAATACATCTTTAAACGCATAAACGAGGATCTTAAATTACACATACATGGATTTTTTTTATTAGTTTTGGATAGAGTAACATTTCTCTTTGAGTTTATATGTACATAGCCTTTCAAACAACGGGCTTGCATCTTGAAAACTTTGCCTAACCCCTTTGTTTTGCGACACATATATAAATCTAGGGTAGGTAAATATGTAAATTTAAGTAGGAATAATACCCTATCCCCAAACCAGTAAAGAAGTTTGATGTGGGTGAACTACCATCATAGTCGTGGGGTCAACATTATGCAGCATTAATTGAAATTTGTCAGACTATTACGTTTATCACGCGTTTATCACGCGGACTTTTCGAACCTTTGTCCGAGTATGCAACTGATCTAGGTCTGGGAAGATTTAATTCGCCTCAACCTATATTGAATCATTAGAATGCATATAGACACACGCTTTAGATAAAGAGTCCAAACTTTCCAAGATGGCCAGAACACCAGCTAGTCACTTGATCGATGAGATTTTTCAATCAGTAGGAGTTTGGGGGACGTATCAAATTATCCAACTAGCGCTGATATACAGTACAGCATGGCCTGCTTCCAATCAGCTTTATTCGATAATGTATGTGGGTAAGTGATGCGTACCTGTATGAGATTGCCGTACCAGGATTATGGTTTACACTCCTGTCTGGGTCACAAACCACTAAAAGCAGCCTTAATTAATATGTATTAAATCGGCTGCTCACATCACAAAACTATATTTCCGCCACAAATGACCCACCACGCAAGATAGCCTTACTTTTCCGCTCAAACACACAACAGATTCAGCATACATACGCCAACCATTTTTTTCGAGCTACGGTTGCCAGAAATTACGTCATTCCGCCAGACACAATCACAGTGAATATTGGAGGTGGGCAATCAAACTGTCCCCGAGTTTTTCCCTGTTAAAATTTTAAAAGGCTGTGCATATTTTGTAGTGTTGAATATTATAGAAACATTTTAAAATATATTACAAAACATTTCTCGGCCAGTCAGGTATAATGACCAACCAATTTCCACTGGAAGTCCTGATTACAGTTTCAGGTCCCCCACCAAAATCCACGGTGGTTTGTGACCTCTATCTAGCTACTGCCCTCACGACCAGGAGGATTAAATATTTACATTATAAACTGCACCAGGATAAGATCAAATCAAGATAAATCAAGATCTGTCAAATCAAGATAAATCAAGGGCTGTTCCAGCGGTCTCCCCTCCAGCGATTGGTCATTCGACCCGCGCCATTTTAAATAAAGACGAACATTTTCATTGGATCACTATTTATAAGAGTCATCCCAATCATTATGCACAGCCACGTGGCTATCTCAGTTGACCCATGACGTAGCCCGGCCTCGTTTTCGATCTCAAACTCTGACGTCTAACTGGGAAGATGTTGTTGTTGCTGCATTTGCCCTCCGTAGGAGTGTCGGATACTATAGGATAAGCTTACTCTAACTCTCCCGCGACGATGGCGGATAATTCTGAGAGATTATCTTTACTAGAGATGCTGATTTATCGCCACAAAAAAGACGATTTGACACGAACCGCGAGTGCACATTTTCTCCCAATAAAAACTCCATAAATCGTCACAAATGTTTATTATTCAGTAATTTCCTTCATAGTCAGCCGAATTTTAACAAGATCGGTTTCCTTTTTCGCCTGTTACGAACGTCTTTATTTCATTTTGTTCCAATAAAGAACGACTGTTGTAAGTGATTGCAATGTACAACGCCCATTGGGCGCAACGCACACATGTGAACTTGCGCGGAGGCTGTTTGCGTCATAATTTGATAATTTGAATTTATGCCACTCAGAATGGAAAACGGACTCAGTTGTGGTTCATTAGACTAAACAAGAATAAAATCGCTCATAACAGCCAAAGAATGAAACTGATCCTGTCAAACTTGAGCTGATCAGAAATTATTTATTAATACATCTATGTGAGGTTATTATGATACATGTAGAACGGTCAAATGATTAGAACAAAAACACTGGGACCAGGGTACCTGCGCAACCGCGTCGAGCCAAATCGTCTTTTTGGTGCGATAAATCTCTAAGCCAGCATCGAATAAAGGGTTATCCAATAAACGAGGACAATCCGTCAGATTGGGTTAGAGGTAGCTCGGACTAATTGTAACCCTACTTACATAGAGAGGCTCTGTTATAAACACTCATTTTTCATTCCATATATATTGGAATCTGAGTACTGCCAACTTAATAGGGCCATGTCGCCATTTAGAATTTACCACAATACTCTCCAATTTTAAGGATATCAGCCTCCGTTGCGATGCAAACTTTCCAACAACTCGTCCTTCTTCGAGGCTACCCACAATTCCTCCGCTCGTCCATTCTACAAGACGTGTAAGGAGTTGTTTGAACACACTAATGGGTCGTCCTGTTCCTATGGATACGAATATGATCAAGCCAAAGAGACGACGATCGTCACCGAGGTAAGATTTTCGGATTTGTGACTATCAAAGTTGCTAGGTACTGCATTGTACGCCGGTTGCGTCAGCTTGCGTGACAATATAATGTCAGGAAATGCTGGTATGCACCTTACTGCATTATTACATATATGCATTTCCCAGCCATAATACTAAATGATCTGATCAATAGGTAATTATCAGAGTAAGACATACGGTACGGTATTTGATTGTTTATGATTTTCCGTACTCCCAGAAAATCTGAAATGCTTGTTGATTCATGAACAACCTTTCTTCCAGTGGGATCTCGTGTGTGATCAGAGCTATCGGGCCCAGTTGTCTCAGACGGCGCTTGTGATTGGTCAAGCTGTTGGAGCCACATCCTTCACCAT